>VWZD01011453.1:59143-88187 GCA_013396695.1 Sakesphorus luctuosus
GCAGCACAGCAAAGTGCATACATTTTATACCCACCTGTCCAGATGCACACATACATGTACACTCTAGAATACAGTATATAGCAGAGACAGCAACATATGTATATTTGTGGTGTATATGCAGAACTCTGGAATTTGGATACAAATGAGAACAAATGGTTTTCAAGTGATACATGAAAGTCATTCCAAAGTGTGTAAGCCCTAAAAAATACTTTCAAAGGCTTTGGGAATCATTACTTGCAACAGAAAGTTATTCTTGCTCTTACTCCAAATAAGATTTGCTCAGAAAAATGTGTTATTAAAATTTCAACATTTATTTGACACAAATAGATGGGATACATCCCCTCTTTTTTAGACTCAAATTTATGTGTGAACTCACAAAAAATAAGTATAAATCACTGAGAAAATGTATGATAACAAACATCCCTTGTTCTGTCAAACCACCTACACTTCTGATTATTTATACCAAAAAATTGAAGGACAAACCTTGTAATTGCGTGTTCCAATTAGATAACACACTTGTGCATGCATTATTTTTAACTTGACTACAGAATTAATAGTAAAAAAAGTCACATAGCAATTTACAGGAAAGGCTTTTGAATTAATTTAAAAGAGAAAGAAACCCATCAAAACATATATAAGAGATACTTGTTTGTTTGCTATACTGTTATCCCAAAATTGCATTTTCTCTGGGATACATTTTGTATCTTTAATTTGCTGCCCTTTTCTGCATTTTTGTACATATTTCATCAAAGTTGTATATGTTCAATATTACTAGGATTCTTATCTGGAACAGGATTTGAGTGTAGATGCAGGTCTTCACAAATCACTTGCATTTTCATTACATTATATAGTAAGCATGGATTTGCCAGCTTTCATCTTGACTTCCTAGAACTGATCAAGATCCTACTTACACAAGAATAATTCCATCCAGAGTGAGGTTATTCCAGGCGTCAGTGAATATTTTGGCACTTCAGTTTGTACCAGAAAAGAGAAAGTTACGAAGTTTTATGTGTATGCATACTTTTGCCCATTGCACCATTCCACATTGCTGATGTGTAATAGTCATAATAATTATGATAGCAAATTTGCAATCATTTTAATTTATTCATAGCTAGACATTACTATCCACAAAGAAAACTTTCATGTCTAATGAACTCAGTTTATTTACTCCCCCTTAGCAAACCTCATTTCCATCTCATTTGAAAGTTATGAAAGTTCTTTCCATTATTTTAGGGAAAATGGAAAAACACCTCTAAAATAAATATTAATTGCAGAATTCCCTTCTAAAAATGTTGATTTTTCTGTCTTCTGTACATTTCAGAATAAATAGTATCATACCTACAAAACAATGTGTCTTCATGCACAGCATTAAAGGATTATTCCTTAACGTTATTTAGGCCTCGGGTATAAAATTTACTAGCTTTATGTATGTGTATATATATATTATGTATAGCTGTTTCATATATAAATGATACAAATTAGTTTTCTCTTCATATATGAAGATTTTCACTGAGCATATTAACTAATAACAATTTTAACCAACTTACTCTTGCATAATTACACTCTTATTTCTGCCAAATGAGACAGTAGCCAAACTTATCTTCTTGAGAAGTGCTTCCATTTATTTGAGGTATAATGGAAATACTTTTCTAGTTTACTAAATGGATATAAAATAATAAATGTCCTGAAGCTCAGCTGTCCAAAATACACCTTGCAGCTCATTAATAGGGTAGTATAGTTAAACTTACATTACATATGTGTGTCTGTAAGTGTCTCCATTGTAAACTTAGTGGATTTAAGGAGTATTCTATTTCTTGCAGGATTAAGCACATCAATACAACTAATATAAAATCAATATAATTTATGATACCATTAATTCTGTGAGATATTATTAATTGTGTATTTAAGATTATATCCTGTAAGAAAACGGTCAGTGAAAGACTACCTGTCTTTACAGCTATCACAATATACTGAAAAAACTCACAAGATTTCCAAGGGTTTTTTTTCTGAACTGTTAAAATTGTTTTGAGTCACCTCCCTGGCTGATGCTGAATCAGTTCAAATGCTGTAAATAGATCAGTTATTTTTGCTGTATGTTTTAAAACTATAGTGGACCTTCTGTTTGATTTGTAATTCGTATTGTTCATGAAGGGGGAGATAGTAGGATTCAAATTTCCTCTTTGGTTCTGATGGAGGCATTTACCTTGGAAAGGCTTTCAAGGTTACTCATCTGTTAAGTGCTTTGAACTTTCCCAAGGAAGTAGAAAATACAGGAGTGGGAACCTTCCAATTCCTCCTTCAGAGGGATACCAGTCAGTAAGACCTGTTTCCACTTAAATGGTGAGTAGGTGCTAATGCAGATTGCCTCCTGGGTATTTACATTAATAAGCACAGCCTACCACTTAAACCCACATCTTTCTCCACACTATAATGACAGAAACATAGGATAATTTAGGCCAGAAAGGGACTTCAACTGAGACGCTATTCAAAGTAGGGCAAATGGCAATGTTTTGTTGAGTAGCTCAAGGACTTTCCCAGTAAAGTTTCAGTGTCTCCAAGGCTGGATGTGGTAGAGCCTCTCAGGCACCTTGTTCATTCCAAGTTTAAGAACCTTTATAGATATGTTTTGTTTCCTTTGGTTTGGAGCTGTTGAAACTGAACTCCTGGATATTACTTTCAAGTTGCTTCCCTGAATTTTAAATAAAAGTGATGAGAGTAGCTTTTCAAATCTCATAAAACATGAGGCTGTTTCTTACTACAAACAATATTTATGCAGTATTTGCTTCTCAGATATTATCCTTTACTTTTCAGACATTATTTGGCATTCTTGATTGAAACTAAAAAGTATTGCTTCTTATCTTGATGTGTTCTTGTTAATCTTGTTTCTTCAAATCATAATGCTGAGACCCTTCACCCTTCATGTAATACATTAATAGCAATTTTTACACTGCTGATAAAATAAATTCAGAGTGCCAGGACATGCATATGTATGAAGGAAAAAGAAAATTATACATTAAAAAATCACACGTAAGTGTTACCTTATTGTAATCTATTCTAGTAATTGTTGTCTACAGATAATCTGTATATCAAACAGAAATAATTTCTGAGAGATCTAATGGAGAGCTGTATCTAGTTGTGAAAGATCAACTTCATACACTGGAAAATCAAGAAGAGTAAGTGTGAATGTTCTGTTCATGATCCAGGAAGACATCTGTATTTCTTGTTTGGTTTTTGCTGGTTTGTTTATTTTTCAGAAATATTGTTCACCAAGCCTGAACCCTAAAGGGTTTTAAATTGTTATAAGCACAACTTTATAAATCTAGGCTCTTTATATAACAACACTGACTAGTTATCTCAGAAACTGATTTTCCACTATTCTTAGTACCTCTGTGCCATTCCAGTTAGAATCAGTGGGTCCTGAGTTTTCCATAACACCTGAGCTGATACAGGCAGGAGTATTTCTACTCAAGGGAGATAAACTGGCTTTTCAGAAGATGCTACCGGGACCAATTTGTCTTGTCAACAAGTATAGAGTCCTTATGACTACAAAAGCACTAAGAATTAAAAATAAGAGAGATCCAACTATATTGCAGAAAAAAGCCAGAGACACCTTAAGAGAGTCAAGTGAAATGTGAGGGTATTCTTCATCTGAACTTTTCAATATTTCAGTCATATAACTTCTGTGATCCACAGCACAGTAACCAGTGGGGAAAAGACTATGCAGCACAGTACTGCATGATCTGTCTAATGCCCTGAATCCCTCTTATTGGAGAAAATAGGGATTTAAACTACTGCTCATGTAAGTCAATCCATGGGCAGGCTAGGGAATGTGTTGTATTACCTTAAGGACTCCACTGATTTAGGCCAAACAGATTTAAAAAAGAACATATTTTATTGTCCTCATGAAAACAATAACATTTTTGAAAAATCAAGTTTTGATTTTTAGAAACTGTGCATCATGCTGACAGTAGATAATCAAAAAAGAAATATTTTTATAGGAAAGGTAAAGGACATGAAAACTAATTTAACAATTATGATGATAAAGTATCGTACTGACCTGCAAGTATGAAGTGGCACTTCTAATTAAACATAATTAAAACCAAAACAGAAGTTTATGTTTTACAATGAAGTTTACTTACAGTTCTCTGTGATTAAACTATACTGTGTTGAAACTCTACAAAAGTGACTTGTAAGGCAAATATCTGCAATAAAAAATTAAAGGTATTTTACCAACCTGACATTTTGTACTGCCAACACTTCTCTTCAATAATGGATGAGTTAAAAAAAAAAGAAGCTTTCTATTGCTCAGATTGCAGCTGTATAATTCTCCAGAAGTGTCTGCAGCAGTTCTTGCTACCCTGACCTTCAGCTATTTCAGGAGAGGGAATCCATGCAAAGTTAGGTGCTTCTGATGGGTTATTGCTTTCATGTAAAAAATCAAAGTCAATTTCATCAATTTCTTGATAGCAACTTCCAGATGGTTTCCCTAGTGCTGAAAAGTAGCATCAGCTGTTCTTCATACACTTGAGTCACTGCTGAAACTGTGTATTTTAGTTCGTTACAGAGTACACAGGACTCCTTAAAATTCTTCTTCTCTTTTCCTTTGGGTCATTTTTGGTGTCAATATCAGGCATTCCCTACAACTCCTGATATACTTTTGTGAAATGGAGGAACTGTTTCTATGCCTCTTCCTGAAATTGGATTACATGTGTGAGATACCATGTTAGAACAAGATAACATATTTGATGTCTTAGATATCTTTAATGTCCAACCCCCCTGCCATGGGCAGGGACATCTTGCATTAGACCACTTTGATCAAAGCCCTGTTCAACCTGACCTTGAGTACTCTCAGTGGAACATCCATAAATTCTCTGGGCAGTCCTTGCCTACCTTCTCAAAAATACTACACACTTGAACAAAGATTTTAACTAGACTGAGAAATGCAGGTAAGGAACATAAGCATAGCTATGAGATATCCTGTGTGTCATTTTCCCAGGTTCCTTGGGAGAAAAATAACTTTTGATCTGGAAGGAGAAGAGGAGGGGCAGAGGGGTGTGGGCACACTCATATTGCATTAAGGTGTCATCTTCATATTCTGAAGCCTGGCTTTAAAGATTTGGTTTGAGAAATAGGTAAAATATGGCACATAATTTTTTTTTCTGAAGCTCTGAAATGAAAAATGTGCCAGTGATTTTAGCCAGTTAAGTTTGTTTTGATATTGAAAAGGAAGAGGGAAATGGTGGGGATTCTGCATTCTCATCCTTTGTTGAATTTCTAGTCGAGCTAATGTTTGCTGCTTTAGGGATGAAAATCTCCCAAATTAGGTTTATACAAATGCATTTCTTTGATTTTGGACAACGGCTCAGATACTTGTATTTTACAGTGTATTTCAAGTTAGTAATTTTTAAAGCTTATGGGAAATAACTTAAGTAATTATCACTGTATACATTAAAATCAGATGAATTTTTAAATTTATATTTTTATTTTTTATTACTCCTCATAGTAGCATTAGACTATTGTGAAGAAATTCAACAGATATTTTGCCAACTCTTATCTACAGGTAGAACCTGATAGCAAGCATCAGACTGTCAGCACATCTCTAAATTTACTTTGATGCAGGCTGGCAGAAGCAATAGGTACAGCAAAACTAATCTTTCCAATAACATATGTCTCCTAGAAAGAGACAGGACTGTATGTATTAAAAATAGCTTGACTGAAGGAAAAAATATATTGACTAGGATTTTCTTATCTGATATTTACTTTCATGTACTGGCAGTCTACCTTCTTTCTCTCTTTTCCTGTCCCAGGAGGAATAAAAAGAGACCTGTGCTCCTAGCAGATCTGCTTTTATTTTTATTAGTTTTTTTATTAATAGTTTAAGTGCTGTCTTTTGAAAACGGGTAAAAAAAATCTTTGTTTTTGCTTCCCTCTTCTAGTTTTTGAGATCCAAATATGAGCTATACCTAATTTTGAAATAATTACACTTCTTTCCTCCTCACTGTATCTCACCTCCTACTAGTACCTCCCTCCAGTGTTATATGATGAATAGTTCTGTAGAACATGTACTATACTGCATGTTCCTTTTAATAAGTTTATTGAATATGTAGTTGAGTTTCCAGTAATTGTCATGTTCAATTATTTTTCCTCAATTATTAAGATAAAATTATATTTGATTATATTTTTGTATAGGAAAATCTTGCTGATGTATATATAAAGAAGGAATTTCCTGAATCAGAGGGTTTATTTTAGTATAAAATTTGGCTTGACAACAATGGAATTATAAATAAAATATTGGTTACAATGTAACAAGGGAGACATGGGAAATTTTGGGTTATGCGGGGGACAGAACACTACTATTCTGGAGTCATCCATTCAGTTATATTATTGTGTTGTGATCTAAATTGTAAGCAGGATGTTCTTGTATGAATGTTTCATGCCCAGATATAGATCTTCCAGATTTCCATACCGCCCAGATCCTGAGCTGGAAGGCACCTGTCTCCTTGATAGTACTGATATATCCAGATTCCCTCCTAGCTATTAAAACCCTGGGAGTTGCCCATAGAAGGCAGATAGCTGTTACCCTCCCCCCTGTAACTCTGCCTGTGTTTGCTCCAAAGTTCACCAAGTCTGATTTTATTTCTTTTTTTCATCAGATGACTCTCACCAGCTCCAGTCATATACCCTCAGTTGTACACCCAAGGTTCCTATCTACATCAAAGCAGAAAACATATTAAGTACACCGAACTAGCACTTACTGCTTAAAAATTACTTCCAGATTTCGTTTAATTACTTCTGTGCTTTTACATCCATTATATGTGCTGTAAATGTTGCTGGTGCAATAGCTGCTGATTCTAATTTTTTTTGCTCTGAAGCAATGTTACAAAGTTAAACAATGACGGGGTACTCCAACTCAGTGACTGCATTAATTCAGACTATAAAATTGTCTGTCAAGTAGCAAAGTATTATTCACCTATGTATAGAAAAACACAAGAGGGATAAAGTGACTTGTCATAACATTTGAAGCAGTAAAGAAACAAATTCCTGTAATCTTTCTTCTTGGTTGATTTTTAAGTTTAGCTGTCCAACTTTGTCCTGAAAATTACTTCTATTTTAAAGCAAGTGTCTGTCTCGCACAGAGACCTTCTGTTTGTTTAACACCTTTGCCAGGTAAAATTACAAAGATTAGATTGTTTCTCCATTCATGGTCTCTCCTAAGTAGACTGATTCTCCAAACAAGAAAACTTGGAGGAAATACTGTCTCGCAGTTTAATAAAAAATGTGCATTTCCCCCTCTCCTCTCTACACCACTATGTTACAGAATTAGCATTATGCATGCTTCAGGGTAAATCTGGTTGGAAGTTGAGAATAAAAGCCGACAGAGTTCTCAATACGTAGCTCCTGAGGATAATTTTCTTAAAATGTCTCCTTTTTATTGCAATCAGTAGAAACAACAGTGCAATTCTGTATCAGTGATATTACAGGCCTGTACATACCTCTGATGTTCATGAGTGAAATACATTCCCTGTAACTCAGGCAGTGCTTCACTGGAGTATCAAAACCAGGGTCAGATGTTCCTGATGTATAGTATATATGCAGCAAACCCAGCCACTGCAGTTTGCAATCTGCTTAAACTTCTCTAGTTAATGGAGGAGAGACCGGACCCTGAAAATGTGATGTTATCAAAGGATTCAAGCCCGCCCAAATTTAAATGCTTTCTTTCTCTAATTTATGCTTAAATGAGATACTGACAATGTGTCTTCCTCTTCCACTGAAAGTAGATGAAGGTAGCAGGAGATGTCATGCTCTTGTCTGTCTCCATCTAGACAATGTCTGAGACTGTGACAAGAGTTGTATTCTCTTCTTTTTCATAAAAATCTACCAGCTGCAGCAGAATAGCCTGGCACGGAGACCTGAGCTCTGAATGCTTCATAGCCCAAAGCAGACTGAATCTAAATTGCACTGGAATACCAGGGAGCATTCTGGTTAAAAGGCATTTCTGTCCTTTTGCTGAAGCTGAAGTGGGAAAACAGATTCATGGATCAAGAACAGAACAAGCAGTTTGGATCCTGATTCTCACCTAACTCAGCTGGAAAGAGAAAAAAATATCTGTACTTGTTTTAGAAAGGTTTGTTTGTGTGTAGCTGTTTGGTTAACTTCAATGGCAGTGTAATGCAGAGTTAACCAGAAAGCTGAGTCTGAAGCCACAATTTTACTCTTCTCTTAGCTAAAGTAACCGAAAAACTCAAGAGCATAACTGGGGTCAGAACACAGCTCTGCCTTGCCCTCAGGTGCCCCATTGCTAACATACCTTTGACAGCAGGGAACAGCCACCATCAGGGTCTCACTAGCACCTGACCTCTCCTATGATGGAGAGAGAGAAGGAGCTGATCCTGGACACGCTGAGTGATATTTATGAGAGGATTTCACGACAAAGCTAGGCTCTGAGAATGAGCAGCACATGGTTGAGTTTGCTCAGGATCACCCTAAAATCATATGGTTATTTTTGAAGCTTATCTGACCTGCCCACAGTAACATCCTGGCTTAAATCTTATCCAGCAAGATACAGAACATTAGTAGTCACTGGCCATCATTGTGTCTCAGCTGTGGGACCATCAGACTGGTTTAAGCCAGAATTGCTATGATACCTTGGTCATCATCACACAAGAACCTTTTCCAATGGCATCATCAGCCCTGGCAGCTGTACAATACTGGATACAAAGCTCTGGGGGAGAAGTCCCAAGTTAGAGGTGAGGGACATGAGGAAGCTTCAGCAGTTGGTCAGTGATAGTTCACTCTGCCTTAACTGTGTGCTGAGGATGCCAGAATTCACTAAATCACAAATAGAAATTATGTCCCACTTTCCTTGGAGAAGGAAAAAGAACAGCTGAAGAGCATAGGTTTGATAATTCTGTTTGCAACTTAGGTGGGTTTCAAAGGATTATACAGCAGGATATGTTGTCTATATGGCAGTCATGCTGTCATGAACAGTTTTTCTATACAAATTGTCTGAGCAATATTGTTTGGTGGTATACAATACTGGTAAGGTTTAGGATAGATAACTCCCTTCTGAATACTGTGTTTTAGGATAAAGTTGAATGATGGCACCAAAAACTACCTGACACTGTTCACTTGGGTGTTTTGAATGAAGCAGAGTTTAGGGATTTGAACACCAGGGTTGGATAGGGATTTTTCATCTAAGAGATATCTCTAACATGAAATAGGCAAGTCATGTAGCTTGGATGTCTTTACTTGCTTTTCTGAGAGAAGAATTATGAAATGAGCCTCCCAGATCCAGTGAATATTTAGGATTTTATAAACTAATTTATGTAATTGAGTTTGTAAAATTTCAAGTATTTTGAATATATTTGCTCTTATTAAATTAATATAATAGCCAATACAAAGTTGATAGCATAAAAATACTTTGCAGCAAAAAGGAATTGTACCTTTAAATAGTTGAAAAAAATACCTATTTTGATAGATTATATACTTCATTGCTTGGTTATATTCTGTATTAAAATACCACTTTGCATGCATGAGTACAGTTGGTAATCACTCCATTTGTCAATCTAGCAGAGATATATTGTCATCTTCCTCACTAAGTTGTTCTTCATAACATAGCAAAATTGAATACAATATTGAGGCATGTTTATAAAATCACATAATAGAGTAAGAAAAACTTCTTGTATTCAAGTATCTTTTTTCTTTTGAGTCAGTTATTGTGATCCTCAAATGTTAATAATTTCAGATATTCAGAGTTTGTAAGTTGTCTCCTCCAAAAGCAAATACTAGTGTTTGCACAGAGCTCTTCTGACCTCATTACTTAGACCATGCTGAAAAATCCTGTTCTCCTCTCTCCCTCCTCTCCCTTCAGGAGGCCTTAGAGCATGTAAAAGGAACATTTTTGTAGGTGTCTTTTGGCTCAATTGATGCAGCAATGTATTATTAGCTTCGCGTAACTCCCTCAAAATTTTATGAGGCTTCACAGAGTAGCTGAAATGAACATAAGTTTTATGTTCCATACCTAACAGATCATGCAAGTTTCCGTCATTTTCAGTTAGGATATGCTTGATCAAGTTCTGACAGTTGACAAATGATGGGGTATTTTTTCTTCACTGTGTGAAACATCTGGAAGTCAATAAATTATTAAGGGTTGGTTCAGTTTTAAACTACAGAGTGATTATTTTTACCAAAACTAGATATAGTTAAATAGTAGAAAAAAATCACAGAAATTCAGAAAGATTTTTAAAAACAGTCACATGATGCAGGAAAACATCGTTTGTGCACTTCCTTCTCTGAGGTATGGTACCCTCAAAGCCAAGTTTTTCATCTTCCCCATTTTTATTAACACTCTGCAACCTAAAGGCAAAGAGGTATAATTTAAATAAACATGCTCATCATATTTATTTTCTTTTTTATTTCCTTTTCTCCCATCCTCAAAAGAGTCAGAGCTTAGGCGGAAGAACCTTAAACCTAGTAAGTGAGGTTAGAGTAGATTTTTCAAGAGGGAAATGTGTTCAAATAAAATAGGTAACAATGTAATTATTTTGTTTATCACAAATCAGTGCATTTATTTTTACTTCATAAAATATTTCTGATTCTGTGATTTTTTTTCCAGGTGATAGCCAGCCAGGGAATAAGCTAATCCAGCCCAAACCAGGCAAGTTGCAAGCTTTAGCAAACTACACTTCTGTACATGCAGACTGCTTTGTGGGATCCTGTCAGGACAGAATGGTTCATTTTTATTTGTTTGATCTGCTCTAGAGGATTAAATAGTTCACTTTTTTCATAGAAATTGGGAAAGGGACACATAGGGAATATTAGGTGATAAGCTGCTATTTGCATGCTAAGATCTTAATTATAGGTACATGCAAATTTCAAAAGTGATGTTAATTTCAATTATATGCTCCACTCGGTCCACTTAAGACCCCATTACTTGGTTCACTCAGTTATTACTGTCATGAGGATAAAATTAGGTTGTCCTTTATTGAAGAAACAACTGCACTGTCCTATTTTTCAGTGACACAATGCACACCTACTGGAGGAGACCCACTGCCTTTTTTGCCATGGAGAGTGTAACAGTAGTAGCACTTTGTTCTGTGTTGAAAGCAGAAGTACTCAGCGGTGCAACATGAATTACTGCTCAAATGGTGGTCTTCTATTTGTTTTTACACTAAAGCAGTGGCTTCCACTAGATGTGTGTACACTGAGGTGTGACTTGCTCACAATACAGAAACTGTAGAAGACAGAATGCTATTTACTGAGAACAAATTTGTCCTAGTTTACTATTTTTATGTGCCTATTGCTACTAAAATATAGGAAAAAATAACTACCTCTTTTTAATGTCCTTGAGGTTTAAATGCATAATAATGTAATACAGAATGAATATATTTAGATTAGTTTGATTGAAGGTAGAAGTATTATTTTTTTGAGTCTACAGCTGGTTTTATATTAAACTTCAGCATAAATGACCTTCCCAAATGTATTAAATATGTGAAGGACTGAAAACAAAATTAATTGTGTTTTGAATATCTGACTACTTGGATGGCAGTGGAAAACATACCTAAGGCAAGTTTATGGAGAAAAAGGAAACCTTTATGCCCTTCAGACAAGGTACCCTCCACCACCTGCATTTACATGAAGTAAAGCATCCCATGAGGCTTAGGAAACATCCAAGGTAATAATCTTAGTTGTCCTGGCCAATATATTATTTCTGAGTAAAATAGGAACAAATAGTTGAGATCTCTTAGTGAATAATATGACCTCCTTTGTTTGCCTACATAATGAATTGGCAAGCCTTATTTAACTTTGTGAGGTACATGGCAATAATGCAGCACGCCCAACGTAAAAATGAATTTAGTATTTTTTAAGATTGTACATCTCCTGAGCATTTTAATCAGGACTGCAAAATAAAACAAACAAAAAAAATCATTCATAATTTCAATGTTGTTTTCCCCACTAATATTTAAAAAAAAATATTTTTGATGTAGTGAATTATGATTTTAAGAGGATCACATTTACAATCTTACACATAAATGATAATCTCATCTCCAAGATAAGCTAAGCAGCTAAATAGATAGCTTTCTTATTAATTTAATAGCAGAATGATATGATCAAATGATGAATAATTTCTATTATCTTTATAAATAGATAAGAAGTATATAGATGTGAAAGAAGCATTGATGTGGAAAATGTTAAAATAACAAATCTTATTAGAAGAAAGAATTTAGAAATAACTTGTCAAGAGGGTAATGACCTCAATTAAATTTTATGTGCAATTATAATTGGCATTTTTAATAAAGAAATGCTACTGCAAATTGCATATTTGATATAATATTATAGGACACCTTATTTCCTTTGGCTTGCATTTATATTAAATAAAAATCTGTGAAATAATCAAGGAAGATTCATAACAGAGTTTTAAGAATCTGCTCAGATGATGATAGGTTTAAAATAGTTTTCAATACAGACAAGAAGAAAGTGTAAATCTTATCTGAAAGTGATCCTTCTCTTCTCTTGACCAAAAAGATATTGATATTCAAGATCTTTTGTTGATGTCATGTATATTGTTAGATATAGTCAAAATAGAATCCTTTATTAGTAAGACATATAATTTGAGTTAAGAAAATACATTGTGTGCAAAACTGTCTAGATAAATCCCTGAGAATGTTCTAAAATGACCCAGTTTTAAACTTTCCTGCACATAACTATAAGAAAAGTATAATGCCTCATATTATTATTCTGGTCATGTGCTAATTTCTAATTCCAAACTAATTTTAAAATAGTAGCTTCAAAGTAGTTGTGCAAATATAATTAATATGTGTATTGAGGAGGAGGAGAGGCTGCCTATGGAATCCTCCAAAACACCACTCAGTATAAGCTTTTTAATATTTTATGTTGTCATGTAGTTTTGTTAATATTCAGCCTAGACAGATTTTATGATACTGGAATAGTGCAGATTCCAAATCGGGGAAAGTACTACAAAGAGAAAAGTCATCTTAAACAGTCTCTCATTGTTTAATGTTTCTCCTTTACTTATGAAAAATAATAGTTGAAAGATTGTGGTTGTAAATGTAGTAGTAGAAGACATGAGTCAAACTAGTGCAAGGAGAAGAAACAACAAAAAAAGGAATATTGGCTTGTGGTGACATGGCTAAAAGTAAGCTATAATAGTTGTTCAGAAAGTACCTAATAGAAATTCTAAGCAAAAATAAGTGGTGTCTGTGGCATTCACAAATAAGCAGCTGCTACCATTCACAGTCTACCCCAATTACCTTCTGTTAATCTGGCACCTCTTTAAAATGAAACACTGTGCATAATTTTTCATGGTTCAAATACTGCAGACTTTTCTTCAGGCACACCAAGAAAAGCCACTATCACAAGTGACCTGTGTAATTGAATGTGAGTTATTTTAGAAACAGATTTCTACAGAGGCAAGGAGAACTGTGGCCATGGGGAATCCTCAGCATTTACTTTTTAAATTCTGAGTTGATACATAAATATAAAAAGAGATAAACTGATATTTTTGAAAAATAAAAGGTTATTTTTTAGTGTAAAGTTTATCATTTGCATACTGTCATATGTATGTAGATATGTTTGTAGATACACTTGGGATTTACTGTAACCTAAGGACTAGATTCTGATGTAGTTTTGAAGATGAAATGTTTTATGGATGAAGAGCAGAGTACTGCTCCATCAAAGCACATTTGAACAGACCACTCTAGGGAAGGGCTGCTATAACTACTTCATAGATAGGTGAAATTTGGACATTTAAGACCAAAAGCAACCCATAAATCATATGTCTCACCTAGCTGTGGAGTAACCTAAATTGGTCTTGTGTCCACATTTTGGAATACATTTTTTAATTCACCTAAATAGAAGGTCCTTTCAATCCTTGACATTAATGCTCAGTTCTCATAAAACACACTTCTGATCCAGTATGATGTTGAGAGCTACCTATCTCTAGAGTGACGTTCTGCATGAGACAGTCATGATAGTCAGTTGTAACAAGAATGGAACTTATATAAGCTGATCTTGCAGCTGAATATTCAGTTGGTTTACTTTTTTTCATAAATAACATTTGATTCCTTTACAGAAAGAAATAATCACATTTCTCAAAACTTTGGCAAAAGGATTAGGTCTGTGTTGTCCAAGGAAAGTATATTTTTTCAGTTTTACCAGGAGAGTGTTGTTTCTTTTTTTGTTGAAAATTGTCCATAGAGTCTCATTTGAAGTTTCCATATATACAATACAATGTTTAAGACTAATTGTAAACTTTTTGTAACCTACATGTTTGACAAGTGTTTCTTTGCTGTATAAAATTTGCTGAGCTTGTCTGGAACAAGCAATCTGTATAAATCAGTTGAAATTGCAGGACACTGACATTAGCAAGACATTTTGAAAGCTGTTCTTTTGTTCAGGGAAACTTTTCTCATGATTTGTGCAAACTCTGAGCATTAAACTACAGCGGTCCCGTGGTGTAATGGATGGCACTCTGGACTCTGAATCCCAAGGACTGGAGTTCGAGTCTCAGTGGGACCGTCCCCCGGCAGCTCAATGCCTCCCTGCCATCCCATCCCGTCAGATCTCGAATGCTCAGCAGGGTCAGCCCCGGTTAGTACCGGGTGCTGGGACAGTCCCGAGGACTTCCCTGTCACTGTCCAAGCTCACTCAGCTGTGGCAAATGGACCTTAGGACTTAAACGGTGGGGCCAGTTCTGTGCACGCTGTGCCTCACCTAAACAATCCACTGCGCAGGCTGGAAGGGCACAGCCACGTGGGGAGAGCCCTTCCCAAATCTTCGTTCATGAAGTCTGGCCATACAAACTACTGCAAAATATCCTTTAAGTTAATGTATGTTATGCTGTTAATTCAATAGCATATTTCATTTTATCACCAATTTTGCAAAATTTAAAATACCTTGTTGCAATATTTATTGAATTATTTTAAAATTATTTTTATGCAATATATAACAGGCAGCTGATCACCAAAAAGATACATACTTCATCCATGTCAGTCAATGCTTTTCTACTTGACTTAGTGTATTAAAAACATCATTATTACATAACATAAAATACCACAACAGAAGTAGTGGCAATATTCTGTTACACTTTCAACAATTAGTTCCTCTCTTTTCTCACCATTTTTTGTAGCTCAATGCATTACTATTAGGTTTTTAAAATATTTTAAATGTTGTTTGAAATACGAAGCTGAAAATGAAAGCTATCTTACAGCATACCCATGATACTGCACTTATGACCAAATTCCCATATGGGAATAAGTGAGGAATGGAACCTTTTGGAAGGCGCCCTTATTTGCGATCACTACAGCCTATAGTCTAAGGTTGTCAGCTATTTGTCAATGGAACTATTGTTTTCTACTATTTTAGTAGAGACTTATCTCTAGACTTTTTAGAGCTTAAAACAGTACATACTGCTATGATAATTATGACTGTCCAATAAAATCCTGACAGATGGTACTGTAACTTGGAACCCTTGGAAGGTGATCTAGAATCATATAAATACCAAAAAAACATTTCAAGCTGAGAAAAAGGCCAAAAATCGGAGGATAGAAATGTAAATCTCATGTTGAGTACCAGATTTCAGTTACAACTTAAAAAATTATTGGGAAAGGGGAGAGTCTGTTTATACAAAAATAGTAACATAATTGCACCTTTGTTGACATGAAAATAATCTGATTTCCAAGTGGCTAAACTATAACACCACAGGCTAAATATTATAATTCGGTTAGCTCCTAGAACAACACTGTAACAATGATAATACTGCACTTCTAAAGTAAATATAATTATTTCAAAATAAATAAGCTTCTCTTTCACAAAGATAAAAAGCCCCAAACTCTTGGCCTGTTCTGTAGTATTTTCAATAGACCTGAAGTAGATTGTAAACTCGGATTATTTCATGTCACTGTAGCGTAGACTTTTTATTATAAGATTATAATTAAAAAGTATTGGTTCAACCGAAAGAGTGCATATACTGGGGTTTTTCTGGTATGCCATCTCACTTAAATTAAATTCCTTAAGAAAGAATGATTGCCATGATAGACTTATATCCCTAAACCGTAATATGGAAATCACAACCTGGGAGTTATCTTGTAAACCAAGACCTTTATGATAGTGTGCTAAAGGTCAAGTCATTGACAACTGTGCTGTGCCCAAACATTGATGTGCTCCATGAACAGTTTGGGTAAAGTCTATAGATTCTCTTCAGTATTCAGTACTATTTTAGGTTTTTCTTTTCAATTAAATGCTTAGAATTTATGCTTGGGGCTTTTTGTTTGTTTGTTTTTGGTTCTTTTGTTGTTTGGTTTCGTTTGGTTTTTTTCTATTGCAGAATACTCTTTTTTTCCCCGTTTGCAAAAAAACTATGTTAGCAGGAGATACAAAATATCTGGCTAGGACTAATGAGCCTGTAGGATAAGCATCAGTATGCTCTCCAACCCCCATGTGAGACCTTATGGCTTTGTTTACTCAGACTGATCTTTGAAGCTGCAGAGTTGTCTTGCAACTCCTTCAGTTCACTTCAGGATTTCATATCTTTCTCAATTGGTATTTTTCTTTAATTTTCAAGCAGCTATACCTATCTCAACAGTCTAATCTTTGCTTGCAGTATTATCTTTTTTCCATTTGTGGACTTTATCGAAGTTATTCTGCATAATTCATTTTCCCAGCCGAGGCTATACTGCTGGACTGTATCAAAAAGACTGAATCAGACAGTGAAACCTCTTGGAGGAGTGTTAGAATTAAACTTTTAAATGAACACTAGTTTGGAGGGTGTAGAAATAAAAATCCTGCTAAAAATAAGAAGCAGAGTAATATTTTATAATAAATTTAATAAACTCATTATGTGAGCTCCACCCAATTCTGAGCTACAATTGAATGCAGGACAAAAAAATTATTTATAGGGTCCTTTGGATTCTCTATTTAATACTAATACATGTAGAGATTGGGAGCCAAATAAAGAGCTTCAGGTACTAAATTCTGTAAAAGTAAATTATCATTTTAGCTACCATAGAGGGGAAAGATAGAGAAACTCTTTCTTTTGTGCTGCTTGAGAATATATAAAGAAAGAACAGGAAAAGTTCACCATGGGGAAAAAACAAAAGACCCACTTTTTGTTGTTGTTTTCTTATCTTCAGACTTGAAGACGCTCCTCTTGGAACTTAGGTTTATGGTAAGTCAACATAAACCACTCAGGGCTTTTTGTTTGTTTGTTTGTTTGTTTCTACTGAGATTTTGTTTTCTCTTCATTGAGTATTTTACAAAAAATATGTTAATTTTTTGTCACTTTGCTTTTTATAATCTTGACGAGTATATATTTAAGTTGTTCATCCATTACAGTCAAATGTAATCTTCATGAATCACTTCAATGATGATGACTCATTTTGTCAGTGAGAAGAAATTTGCTACTTTTTCAAGGTAGACTTTTCATTAACAATTTATCCTGTGAAAATCTGGATCATTGTCAACACATTATAGAATATGTTCCAAAATATATAGGTTCTGTAGACAATGCATTAAATTTCTTTGCAATGAAACTGACAAATATTTTAATTTTAGAGATATACTAAGTTTATAATATCACACTAGTCTTTTCTACTTTATATAAAAAGACTCTATGTTTAAGAGTACGCCTATTTCTATAGCTGTTTTTAATAAAGGTTTTCTAATTTGATTATATTTATGTGTAAAAGACATGCCAAATATCATACTGAAGATATATTGAAAGGGCAGAGATGTATTGTATAGGGCAGAGATGAATACAGAGAGTTGATAAGTTAACCTACATTATGATACAACGCTACGACAAAGTCATTTATAATGTTGCTCTTTATATTCCAGTAAATTCTAAAAGATTCACATTAAGATCAGCTAGATTTTGTACAGAGAATAGTAGTCAAATGTCTGGTAAAGAAGCTCTAAGTCCTAACAGAATAGAAAGTGTGGGAGGAAAAGATTATTTAAATCTTTTGTCTCAGGATTTTTGCGTAAGTATATTTCAGGTATGACAAATGTTGGTTTGATAAATCTAAAGCATCATAATAACATTAGTAATTTCTCACATAGTATTATGTGAATGTATCCTTGAGCTGCTCTTTTAGCAATTACTCCTAAATTTTGTCTGCAACTCCTAAGCTAGGGTCTGAGATCTGGTTTGTGGTCCTTAAAAAATGCATATTAGTGAGCCAATCAGGATAGAAATGAGATGCTAAATTATACCTTCTGATGTTTTCAGTCTTTAAGTCTGATATAGTTGTCATCAGACCTGCTGATAGACTCCCACTATCCAATCAATATCTATAAATATAGTAAAGGAATTGGTATTGTGAGTTCCTGTATTCATAGCACTGTGTCCTGGTTTTTCAAGGATCACTTAAAAGAATGTAGTAGTTTAGTTTTAGTCCTTATTCTGCCCTGTTTATTCATTAAGGCCATTCATATGGAAGATTTACTTATGCCTGTTCCTGGCCTTTAGGAGCCGAAATTGAGATCAGTATCTTTCATCTAAACTCCTGACCAGCTATAAGAAAATGTATTTCTTTAGCAGAATGGGATAGAATTGATGACTTCTGTCCCTGGCACTGAAGGACAGTGCTGCACAATCTCGCAGTCTTTCATTCTAAATTAGACTTCTGCTGTTCATGTCCTTTTTCATATTAAATGTGCTACGTGCAAAGGAACACCAAACTTCAGAAAATTTAGTTTTTAATCTGTAGCATAGGGACTACTTTAAAATGTCTAAGGAATATATACATAAAGAAACAACAAACCCCAAACAACCACAACCAAGAAGTAAAAAGTGGAAATTGCTATGGAAGGATGAATTTGTAGGCTCTTATCCAGAGCCTATGGATAAAGTATTTTTTTTCTGCTTAGTTGGTTCTGAAACTGGTGCAGAGATATCAAGAAAATTATTGTATTCATGTAGTCACACATACTACAGCAAGGTTGAGGTTTCCTCTCCCTCCCCCTTTTCCTTCAAGAAAAAAACCAAGCAAACCCAAACCATTTTTCTTTGTTTTTTAATAGAAGCAATGCTTAGAAAAGTTTTCAAAGCTTAATTGGCAGAAGATGCTGACTTACACAGAAACACACACATATATATATATATGTATATTTCTTTTTATGCATTATTGTAAACCTACGGACTTGAATGAAACTGCTCACACAAATCCATGTTCAATACTTTGATGAAAGAGGACATTGTACTATTTTTATTTATACTGTGCTCTAAAGCTGAGCTTAAATTTAGAAAAGACAGAGGATAAAAGAGTGTGAAAATAAAAAGTCTTTTTCTGTAGTCAGTATAGAGTAGGAAATAATATAGGAAGTGGGTTATTGCTATTGTGTTTTCTCAAGCTATTGCATAATACATTTTAATACATTGTCTGAATGCAAGCTTATGTCTGCTGACATCTTGAATGAAGTATTTAAACAGAAGTAACATTAGGAGTTCTAAGGGTGCAAATGTTTTACTTGAAGATACCAAAAATTTCTGCTGTATCAACAGTCCCACTCTGGTTGGGGCAGAGCAGCTGGAAAGCTGCCCATCATAAAAAGACCTCGGCGTTCTGGTTGTTGGTCAGTTGAACACAAGCCAGCAGTGTGACTACATGGCCAAGAAGACCAATGGCATACTGGCCTGTATCAAAGAAAATTTTGCCAGCAGGACGAGGGCAGTGATAGTCCCACTGTACTAGGCACTGATGAGGCCACACTTTAAGTCTTATGTTCAGTTTTGGGCCCCTCGCTACAAAAAAGACATTGAGGTGCTGGAGCATGTCCAGAGAAGGGCAAGGGTCTGGAGCGTGAATATTATGAGGAGTGACTGAGGGAGCTGGGAGCATTTTGTCTATAGAAAAGAAGATTCATCATCACTCCATAAAACTACCTGAAAGAAAGTTGTAGCAAGGTGAGGGTTGGTCTCTTCTCCCATGTAACAAGTGGTAGGACAAGAGGAAATGGCTTCGCATTGCTCCATGGAAGGTGTTTAGGTTGGATATTATGAAAACTTTATTCAGTGTAAAGGTTGCAAAGCATCAGAATAGTCTCCCCAAGGAAGTGTAGGAATCACCATGCCTGAAAATGTTAAAAAAACTGTACATGTGTCTCTTAGGGACATGGTTTAGTGGTGAACCTGGCAGTGCTGGGTTAACAGTTGGACTCAATGATCTTAGAGATCTTGAAGTCTTTTCTAACCTTAAGGATTCTATTATTCTGTCTTTTTCAAATATCATCTTCAAGATGCCCTGGTAAAAATCAGTATGTTTATTAGTGTTAGGTAGTAGCTTCTTGAAATCCATTCAAAACTTTGTCATATACCCTTTTCTGAATGAAAAAAAACGAAACCAAAACCAAAACAAAACAACAAAAAACGAAAGAAACAAACAAAAAACAACCAAAAAACCAACAACAAACTATTCATAAGAGGTTGTGAATCTGAACATAATCATATTTTGTATGGGATTTTTGCATTATGATCTCCTTGATGTTTTACAAAGCCTCCATTTCTGAGTAAAATCTTGCTATGGATACTTTTTGTCTGCTCCTATCATAGTTTCCTGCATGTTAGTGCTATAGGCAGGAATTTGTATGTATTGTAGCAACTCTTAAAATAAATGTTGGTTGTTTGGATATTGTTGGGGAAATTTGGGGTGTGTAGCAAGAGATTTCTCCTTGTCCCTGCCTGCCCACCCCGACAAGGCCTTCGGGATCGGGCTTCTAGTCACATAAACGTGTTCCCATAGGGATAGAGTCATGTGCTACAAGGTTAAAATGGTCAGACAAACTTTATTGAAGGGAAACAGGTTATATAGGGTTTTGGGGGTGACCATGCGGTCAGTGCCAGTTCGGGATAGGCTGAGGGTTCCTAGTCATGTACCCATGGGCTTCTCCCATTGGCTGGAAGCCAGCTTGCATGCAATGTTCACGCGAGAGCATCAGTCCCTGGCGCCAGTGGGACTGGCCCACTTGCCTGCTCTGGAGTTGTTTACTACCTTTTTTGCTGCTCCAAGGTCACCCTGACCTTGCCAGCCTGTCATGTGTTGTGCAGCTACAGGCAAATCTCCCCCACAGGATATCCTAAAAGATGCATGAATTTTAAAATATGAGTCATAAAATAAGTATATATACACACACACAGGTGCATGAAATTGCACTTACATATTTTTCATACCTGCATTCTGTGATATTAACCAGTTGTTTTGGTTTATGTTCTGCCCTAAAACCACAGAAATGAGAAACATGCAAAATACAGTTTTAAAATGAAAAACAATAATGCTTTCAGCTATATCTGTGTTTGGACCTGTAGACCCATCTATAACTTGCAATGGAGTGAAATTCTGCACATATTTGTATACACAACATTTATTTGAAACAATTTCTAGATGAAACTAAAAGGATAGATCTTGACAGTTCTGTCTTCAACAAAGCCTTTATTGTAGTAATGACTCACTGAATACAATGAAACTGTCTGCTGATAGAAAATTAGTAAAGATAGAAGTTAGAGCAAGTAATATAGATAAAGTTTTGAGCAAAAGAAAGGACAAGACAACACTCTGAATTTTAATCTTGCACTGAAGAGAAGTTTACCATAAGAATGCCTAAAGATTTGATGGTTGATCAGTATTTTAATGGAGGATGACACAAAAGGTAGAATGAAGCTTGTAATGTTTTGTAATACCACAAGTTTGAGACTCTTCCTTGATAAGGAACAGGATTAAAATGTTATACAGGGAGAAATTAATGTTTTGAAAAGTTGTATTAATGTATGCGAGAACACAGTTGATAGTATAGAGTGCACTCACATGTATGCAGGGACATAAAGGAAGAATTTCTGCAGTTAAATAAGTTTTCAACATATGCAAATAAAGAAGAGAAAAATAGGTTTGTTAAACATAGTCAAGCCATGTCACCATTTTTAGCTATGAAAAAAATAATTTCAGACAAAATACTCCTATGCCAAATGATCAGTGTTCTTTATAATGCTGCCTTGAATATAAATTTTGTTTATAATAGATATGAAGGTCTGAACCGTTTTTTTTTGGAAGCAGATGTGGAAATATAAATATCTAGTTACATCTATGGTATAATTTGATATCAGGGTTGTCTGAGAAGATGCCTTCTGTATCGTGGTTTTTTCCCTCCCCTCTTGCTCAACAGTAAGCTCATGTTGCAAAATGTTTTCTTTCTCACCTGCAGTTAGAGGACTGCTATCAGGGTCTGACACCTTCATCCCTGGTTCTCAGTTAAATACTGAACTAAAAGTCATTCTGAGTCAGGATGTCAAGAATGTTCTGACAAAGGCTCAAATAAGTAAAAGGTGCAGGGAGACTGAGAGACAGATTTACAATTGAAGCAAGTGGACTTTGTGGATATTTGGTACAAATAAATTCCAAGTGAACTGGAAACTTGGTACTGGAAGCATCGGGGAGAACAGTGAGTGGATAGGCATAGCTCTTAGACAGCAACAATATAGATAAAAAGAGGAGACATTCATGTAAACAGGAAGTAAAATACAGCAATGCAGGTATGCTGCTTCCAGGCTGAAGCAGGGTGATGCTGCACTAATTAGGCCTGTGAGAAATGAAGGACCTCGGCTGGTACAGTCACTTTTTGTTAGAGTACAAAAAATTAACACTCCATTATGACATCAGCTTCTATCACCTTCTTGTTACTTTTTCAAGCTATCACTTCCATGCTTCTTTGTCTAGGAGAACTTTACAATAAATATCCACACTACTATTTACTTGACAATAATTAGGTTGCTGATGTCTTGAAAGCACTAATTTAATGTAAATTAATAGTACATTTTTTGTTTCCTCAGACTTCTCAGTTTTCCTTTACACTTTTCCTTGCCTTGTCATATAAAAGTGATAATAAAATGATTTCTAGCCAGCTATTTTTACCCTTTATTAGTCTAGTGCTTCCAAAAATAGAGTTTAGACCTATAACTTCACAATTAAAGTGTGTGTTTCTGAGTAAAAAGTATTCATAAATGTGCAGGTTTATATTTTTGGGAGGCTCTGTTCTTTCATAAATTGTTTTGCAGTTTTCTAGAAGAGTGGTCATTATAAGAACAATGTTAGATAGAGGGCAAAAAATGTCCACTATCTTACTATTTTTGTAATTTCTCCCTTTTTTCCATTTTTTAGTAGAAATAAAAATGTTTGCCTCTTGTTTTACCTAAGGAAGATGATATTCTGTAACTATCAGTTTCAACACTTGCAGAATTTTTTAAGACTTCTCCATTTTCTAAAATGTAATCTTATTTTAGTGATTTAAGATACATGTAGAAGCAAAACCCCTCATATTTAAAAACTCCTAGTGTACCTTTGATGCTGTAAATCTTGGAATCTCAATAGCTTCCAGTAATCTTGTACTCTTCTATATGTATGGTCTCTGACAAATAAGTGATGTATTTAGTCTCTTTACTCTAAATTATCATTTTACAATTTCTACATTTTTCCCCCCTGTAAATGCTCAGAATAAACTAATTTTATTTACTTCTTGACACGATATGCAACAGCTTATTTTATACTCATTCCTTTAGATGTGAACTCTTAGAATGAAATTGGATTCTTTGCAAAGGACTGCACTTGAGCAATGCAAAGGCATGTGCCTCATCTAAGATTTGAAACAAATTATTTAAATAGGTTTTTAGAGGAGTCATAATTACTATTCAAGCTTTCTGCACATAAATGAATATGATTTAGCTGCATATATTTACTTAGAATGTAATTACTTGCCAATCTATTACCACTCAGCTTTGCTGAGTCTATTTTTAGAGTTAAATCATTATGTGTGCTTTTTCCTCTCACCACATGGATCCTATGCTAGGATCTCCATGCTGATGAACTTCCAAAGACAACAGTCTTGTATGAGGCCTCTGAAGTAAGATAAATTGCAAGACAGGATTGAGAATAACTGAAGTGCTCGTATACATAATCTGCGTTTTGAGAAATCCTAAGCAAGTGTGTTTTGATTACTGAAAGTCATATCATTGCATTAAATAGTGTCTCAGGAGAAGCTTCCTCAGGAATCCACATGCCAGAATGATGAAGCAGATAGAATTTTATATTGGCTCTAAGATGAGACCCTTGTCTATGAGATGGGGCATCCCTGCCCTCACCTCAGGGTGTTTCTGTACTAATAGAATCACCTATTCCCATTCATAATTTCTAAACCCAACATAGCTTCCTAATTCTTTTGTGCTCCATTTGAGTTAATGAAACTTTCAAAAGATTTCACATTTTCGTCTTCACTGCCTTTTTTTTTAAGGTATGTTTTTTATGTGTTCTGCTTTGGACCTCCTCATCCTGATCGTCCTTCCTGTGTCTGGGAAAGACCCGTACAGAGAGAGAAGCCATTTCTGAACTTCTGCTGACAGTCACTCTATAGTAGTTAGTCTAATTAGTCTCTAATATATTGGGTTTCAATAACCTCACTTCCTTTACCAGTTAGGTAGGAAAAATGTCTAGAGGTCCTGAGGTGGTCCTGTGCATTTGATATGATATCCATGCCATGAATTTCCCAAATCACTGTCTCTAAACTCTGGGGTTTTTTGGTTTGTTGTTTTTTTTTTCATAACTGCATATACCAAAAATCATTTACTTTTCAGTATTTCAAAAGTATAATACAGAAAATGCATATGCCATGGTGTATGTAGCTTACATACACCTGAGATTAAAATGACATTCAGTGTTACATTTTGATGTCAAGTGAAGTTTGACATAGGAATTGTTATGGTTGATGAAGGAAAAAATAACATATTGGAGAAGAGGGTAGAATGGTTTAGAATTCTGAATTCAAAGTCCCTAGGTCTCCCAAAGTGAGATTTTTTTTTTTTAACTAACTGCTGATTTAGATTGCTAAATTAATGTGTATTACTTTTACTCAGTTTTGTACCGAGAGACTGATTTCATAACTTTTTCTCTCCTTTGATGAGGTGTTGATGTATGACAATGTTCTCTTGATTATAAGGATGACTAAGTGTACTTCAGTAAGAAACAGTGCTTTATGGGGGTGAAGAAATAGTTATGTATGCATGTGTCTTAGATGGATTTGAAGAAGAGGGAGACTTATTTTTGAAACTTTGAAAGGGTATGCTTTTTGTTTCTTAACGAAGTCTGATCACTTGAAAAGCCAAGTGTCAGCCATCCCACTGCCAATGGTTATTTATGTCTGGCAAGGCTGTGCCTTCTTTAATTTTTTGCTTGTAAATAATGTGTGTGTGTGGAATATGCTCTAACAATATTATGTCCTAAGGACCCAAACATATCATGCTGGAAGATTAGAAAAGCCATTCAGTGGGTATTTTTATCAATGTATTCACCTTAGAAGACCCCAAAAGCAGTCAGATTTTGCTTGGCTTTCATTTGCTTTGGTCCTTTGCTTTTCCTTCCTTGTCACTATTCATAAGCCTCCAGGAGGAGTTCCCTGGCTGCCTGCTGGCTCTGAAACTCCTTGTAATAAGAGCTCAGGGAATTCCTCACTGCTCACAGTGAGCTACTGCAGTTGAGCTCAGTGCTACTGTCTGTATCTGAGCTGGAGCTGCTCACAGTGCTCTTTGCCTGACATTCCTGGAGGAAAAAATAGCTGTCAAAATGTGGGAATAGACGAGCCTGCTTTCCATTTGACCAAATGCCCAACAGCTGCTTTTTGATGTTTTAAAACGTGTTTTTGTTTTAGGACATGAATAGCATTTTCTGAATACATTGCAAATTGTGTATCCAAATGCTGCTTTAGATTTAAGTAAAATATTTCTCATTTCTGAAACACAATGCAGAGTAATCTTTAGCTCTGTGTTTGACTGTTTTGCAGGTTCCATTTTTGTTCTCCATTATGATGGTTTTCATAGACATGCTAATGTTATGACGCTACTTTACAAACAATGTCAGAAAAATATTTTTTGTGAATTTCAATTCTCTGTGAGTTTTAGATATACATTTAATAATTTTTCCATATTTGGCACAGGATATGAGAACAAATACTCTAAAATTTTACAGACAAAAAAAGTCTGTATCTGCTAGATTAAAATATTTGAAGAGGAGACAATGGATTGCATTCTACAACTGCCTTTTCTTACCTCAAAATTTAATCTGCCTTCTTTTTCTAAATACTGCAAAAAACTATATCCTGTGAAACTGTCACTAAGAAAAATTACCTGAGGGCATTCTAACTTTCTGCTTAAGCTTTATTTTTTCATTTATTTCTATTAACAATCATTAAGGAATTTAATAATTATAAGCCTCATTAGCATTTTAATGAGACTAGCGGCCATTGCTAAGTGTAATTAAATTAGTTTTATTGTATAATATTTTGAAGCTATGATTAAATTATGTTTTACTGTGCTTTAAGACTAAACCTATAGAGATTGCTCTTCAGTAATGGTCTTGTTAACTTGTGAGGAGTCTGTAAAATAGACATACCCAGGAAAAAAGGAAAAATATTCCCTACTGAGGTTAATCATAAAAATAGAGAAATCAAATGCTCCTGCTCCCACCAGCTGCAAGATTACCAATATATTCTTTATGATAATAGTAGCCTATTAAATAACATTCATTGTGAATAGCTTGGTGTAATCTATTTTTAATTTTTTGAAATAGCGTCTAGATACTGTGATGAATTGTTCTTTAAATCAAGGAGAGAATTGTATAGTTCTTCCTCAGACAAAGCTCCCATTGAGTTCAAATAGAATTTCACCACATTAAGACCAGCAGGATGCGTAAAAGCTAAGTATCGTTGGTGTTTGTTGCAGTTATTACAGTTTTAAGAAATAAATTGTGTAGCAAGGAAAGAGAGTGAGAAGATGAGAAGAGACACTAGAATCAGAATCAGTTAAATTGCTATGATCTATCTGTTAAAATCCTATGAAAAGACACAAACAGAAGATCAGGCATATCTTGGTCCATGCCCATCTTCTGTGAAGTCCTTCACAGAGCACTCTACTAGAACGGGTTAGGCACTGTATAAACACTGGATGGTAGCTTGTTCTCATCCATTTATCAAGTAACAACTGCTGTCTCACTTCCATTAGCTAGCTCACAGCCTCTCTTGCCATCATGATTGTACCTAAATGTGCTGCCCCATTTAGATGAACTTCAGTAGGCTTAAAGTTTGTTAACAAGTAAGTTTGCATTTGCTTGTTAAGGTTTGAGATGTTAAGTATATTTATGGTTGCATAACTTCCTTTCTGAAACAATTTTGTCCAAGGCTTGGCAAAGTTGAATGCACTGTCTGTGTTGAGATTGGATTTTTTTTTTTTTAATTTAGATGTTCTTCAGTGGGAGAAAATATCAAGTTTTCCTGTTAAACAGACAGCTATGTCTTGGCAAGCTTCATGCCTGAATATTTGGAAGCCGTCAATTTTGGAAAAGTTTCCTCATGCTAATGCCCTTGAGGTTTGGAATTTCATAAAAATTTCCAAATTTGTTCCAGTTTAGAAGAGACTTTACATACCTGTAAACAATACCATTTTGTTTCAGTTTTATTATTGCTGAAATTGATGTGTCTGGGCTGTGTTTCAATTATTCTTAGCTTCTGCATAGTAACCATTTTGTGCCATGTTTCTAGAGTGCATAGGCTTAGCAAGACATGCAGTTTCTTCCAGCAAAATTGTAATGTCAGCCCAGAGAGTAGGAGAGAGGACAAAGACAGGAAGCATTGGAGAAGTAACTGGGATTGAGTAAACAAAACACCAAGCAAAGAACCCAGAGTCAAGCAGAAAGAGGTATGGGTCAGCATGCATAGACTGAATTTTTGAGAGAGTCTGTAACTTTAAAGATCATTGCTTGTATAGGAACTGAATCTAGGGTCTCCACTAGTTTCATAATTTCTGTTATAATTGTGTTCTCCCTACCAGTATTAATAGGTTCATGTTAAAGGGGGAAAAAAAATGTTTCTTTGCAGCGTTAATATGTTAGTTCAAACAGCACCCATCAGGCATTCAAATCTAGAGGCTCCAGTCTTCTTCATAATCAGTAAGGGTTAAGTATTTCAAAAGGTTACATTTCCAGGGCATTTGCTCCTTTTTCTGATTCAATGATGAGCACTTTATTTATTTTTATGTGATTTTACAATTGCAAAGCTGAGGATTCAGGTAGCCTGCATACATATGTTAGTTGAAGTCAAGACAGCTGCCACGTGAAAGGGAGGAGGGAGACAGAAATTAAAAGATTTCTAATTTTAACTGTATGAATAAGAAATTATTGGCTATATGCGCTTCCAGACAATCAGATCCGTATGTCCCCAACACTGCCTATCGACTAATGGACAGCACACAGGTTGGAAGGGTTTCTGACCTCTGATATGAAGCCAACGCTTAAGCCAGGGAGAAATTATCAGCTAAATAAGCACTTCCAGAAAAATTAGAGCCTTATGAACCTAGCACTGCCTGCCGAACTGCTGGACAGAACACAGGCTGGAAGGATTTCTAACCTCTGCTTTGAAGCCAACTCTTAATAGCTAGAAAAGAACTTTCCCCACAACAGCTCCTGAAATAACATTTATTAATACAAGTATGTGACAGTTATTGTGTGTTCCATTTTGCCGGTGATAACGTTTAGCTGCAAGATTGTATTTAATTGATAATAAAGGACCCCAAAAGAAACCAGCACAAAACATATTTTACAGAGTTATTGTAACTCAAGTTACAATACAGCAATGTATCCCATTTTCATGACAGACAAAAAACTAGCAACAAAGAACTACTAACTAAAAACACAGCCACCTAAAACACTTTAGACACCCTTTCAATAACATAGAATGATAAAATATCTTGCACACCTCTCTCTCTGTAACGCAAAACAAAAGGAATGAACAGAGCTGCTTCTTATCAACACACATGTTGAAAAAGGAAACTGCACATTGCAAGAGAAAGCAATAATTAATCTATAGTAGCAAAGTGCAAAGCAAGTTACTGTTATTAGGTTTAAGGTAGCAAAACACAGTTAGTAAAGGAGATGCTTATAAAGTAAGAATCAAAGTAGTTGTTGGCANTGATGCAGATCCCTGAGGGGGGGTGGCCCCTTGA
>VWZD01011454.1:0-16350 GCA_013396695.1 Sakesphorus luctuosus
GCTGAACTAGGACACCATCACATACAACAGGATGTCATCTTACTGCCCTACCTCTTTCTGAGCCTTTAAACATCTCA
Organism: Sakesphorus luctuosus; assembly: GCA_013396695.1. Taxonomy (NCBI): domain Eukaryota; kingdom Metazoa; phylum Chordata; class Aves; order Passeriformes; family Thamnophilidae; genus Sakesphorus; species Sakesphorus luctuosus. The sequence goes on from VWZD01011454.1 coordinate 78, forward strand.
AGGTGTGAGATCTACGACAGCTGGAGTCAGGCTTGTTGGGAAAGGAGCTGCCTAATGCCAGGGGGGACTGACATTTTTCAGGACTTCCAGGCACTGCCCTCAGTTGACAGGATCAGAGTGGAGAACACTCTCCAGGGGCACCTCTTTGCAGGAGATTTCAGGAAGCAGAAACCAAAGGTCTCTTGGCCTCAGGGTCTAAGTGAAGAATCAGATTATGAAAATGCAGGATGAAGAAATCCGACCAGAACAGTGTTCCTGCCTGGTGCAAGTCTTTGCTGTGGCTGCCAAGGATGGGTGGTCAAATGGCTTCCATAAAAAGTCAGCTTACAGCTTCAATTTGATTTTGAAAAAGTTAACACAAACTTGGTTTGAAGTATTGTCAGTATTTTTCAAGACTTTCTTTATGCTTTTGTTTTTAGAATATTTAGCATTAGGGGCAGAGCATCCCAAAAGCACAGGCCATATTTAAGTGTCACAGAGACTACTGAGAAATACAAAATACACGTGACTCAACAGTTTTAGCCCATGTAATACCTGCTGTAGGACAAGAGGTGATTCCACTACAAGCCCTCCACCCTCCTGGCAGTGTCAGGTCCTCTGGCACCCTCAGAGCTTGCCACAGCGCCAAGGAACAGCAACCCCAGCCAGGTGTGTAATCCCTCTTGAGCCTGTACCGCCACAGTTTTGTAGGAGGCAAGATGATCCATGCCATTCCAAAACTCCTTGTGGATGGATTAATTACTGTAATGACATATTCATTTTCATGCTGCTGAACCTGTTCTAGCAGCAAGGAAATTACCATATATTGCCTGAGGGAACCTGTAAAATACACAGTAATAACAAGCAAACAGGGGGCTGCCATCGCCCTTTCGTCCACCGCCACATACTGAGAGAAGCTTCTCAACACACACAAATAATTGCTCTCTTTGAGCAAACATGCAGGCAGAACACACCCCAGAGAGCCCAAATTCTGCACAAAGACATGGGTAGAAAACAGGTGACATTCCCCACTTCTGTCAAGCATCCATTAACACTCTGCCTTTTGAAAACGCAGTTACTGGATGCTATTTGTTGAATTGTTGCTGTTTTATGGAGGCTGCCCTTTGCCAGCACACAGATTCGGGGTCTTTGGGCACCCTGCCCCACAAATACACAGGATTATCATCCCCCCCAGTCACAGGTTCCCCCTGAAGGATCCAGTTCCTCGCCTGGGGACCCCATCACAGCAGTGCCACAATCAGTTACAAGAAAACGCACTTAGTCCGCAATATTTCAGGCTTGAAGAACAACAGACATCCCAGGAGCTGGTGCCATGACTCAGTAACAGGCTGAAAAGATCTGCACTGAGCAACACAAAGCACCCTCCTGCCTGGGGCTGAGCAGTCCTGAACACATCACTCAGGAGACAATCTCCTTTAAAAACCTGGAATGGAGGAAATGAATGAAGAGCAGGAATGTGGCTCATTCCCTTCCGTTTGTTACAGACTGGCTGGCTGTGTGGAAGGTGTCTATTTTTGGTGTTGTGTTTGAGAAGATGGTAAATGCTTTTCACAGTATTAGCCACAAAGCCTCGACAAAACTCCTTGGGTTTTAGTTTTCAAGACCTAAACAACTTTGTTTTGAGGTCTTTATTCTGTTGCTATTATAAAAAACCCACTTCACTTGTGCACCAGACAGCCCAGACACACACTAGAGCAATACTACTACCCAGTTCACATAATATACATAAAACATACAAAACTACACCTTCCTCCAAAAAGGAAAAAATCCCCCACTCCCCTAAAACCCACAAACCCATACACTTTGTAAAGAAAGAGGCCTTGACATTGCATTTGTACCCTTCATTTGTATTTCCCATCTCTTCCTTGTTCAGTGCACTTGTAAACTTAATGTAGTAATGCATTCCTTTCAGAAGGGTTGAATTCCCTCAAGGAGAAAAAACCTTGTGCCTTTGAATCCCATTTAATCCCTGCTTGGTTTTGATTACATCATTAAAAGCAACTCAGTCTAGGATTATCAGCATTGGTCAAAAATGAATACAATACACTGATTTTTATTTCCTTAATTTTACACTAAGCTCCTCCAAAGATGGGCAAAAGCAGAAAACTTGTTTTCAACATGTGATCAAGCAAATAGAATGCAGAAGTCATCAAGCTTATCCTGTTTTTCTGTGTGACACCAATTACTCAGCTTTGCTTCCTCCCAGGGAAACGTTATGAAACGTTTTGGAAACAACACATTAAGTGGGGGTTTTTTTACAGAAAGTAGAGCTTTCAGTGAAGACTGTTGTGGTTCCACACTCATTTCAGGAAAATTAGATAAGACAGAAATGTGTATTTAGTTTCAGAGATCAGCAGAAGTTCCCTGTCCATCCAGAATCTCCCAGAATGATCCGACTCCAACCTGGCTTAGCTTCTGAAAGAAAACTGACCCTGTATCTGGCAAGGAGGACTCAGCTCTCCGTGCACATCAGCCACACAGAACCTCACAGGTGCAGCTCTGAAAGCAGGTACTGAGGCTGCAGGTGAGGACATGCACAAAACCATCATTTGTTTTTTGCTCTACAGAACAGATCACATCCATCTCTCTCCCTTCCAGGACAAAGGGATGGATCAGCACTTCCGAGCTTTTCCAGCTGACTGTAAGGCTCCCAAAAAGAAAGTTACTCTTTGTAGCAATGTTTCAGCACCTCTCCCAGATTATAACGTGTCTGTGACCATGATAGTCATAGAGGAGACTGAAATGCCTCGAGGATCCATTTTGCACAAAATCATGCACTGGCACAGCCTTTGCAGAAGTTCAGCACCTTGCCAGGCACTTGCCATAAATGTGACAAAGTGAAACGTAACTCAATTTTCAGGCTATTATTTTCCATGGCTGATTTGATTTGATACACATGAATCAGATAAAAATGTGAGATAGTCTCAGAAGAATCTGCATAAGGGGCCGATTATAACAGCAAACAGCTATTTGAACAGTAATATATTTGCTTTCCAAGGGAATGCAAGAATTATCTTCTGTCCCACAGATAACGAATTCTCACCTCTGTGTGCATCTTAATTTCCATTAAGATCTATGAAAGTCTGTGTTCATGTTACAAAAAGAACAAACACCCAAGTTCAGCTTTGGAGAAGGAGTTTGTGGGTGAGAAGACCACCATTCTCAGTGTCCAGTTGGTTACTGACACCTAGGCTGGATTTTGATTCTTCATTAAGCAGTTCTGCTAAATATAACAGGCTGCCCAGAAAGGCTGTGGCTGCCTCATCCCTGGAATTGTCCAAGGCCAGGCTGGATAGGGCTTGGAACAACCTGGGCTAGTGGAAGGTGTCCCTGCCCATGGCTGGGGTTTGGAGTAGATTGTCTTTATGGTCCCTTCCAACCCAAACCATTGGATGATTCTATGATTCTACTTAATTACAACATTGTTTACCCTATTCAAAAATTTCTTATGCACACATAGATATTTACATTATTAAACACACTAAATCAAAACCAAAACAAACCAGAAACTTCAGAGGCACAAGCCAATCTAAGTGTGTAAACACAGCAGCTCTGCTTGCCTGCAGAGTTCTAGAATTATTTCTCCCCTCCTTGAAGCTGAATTCTAGTGAAAAGACAAAAAATACCATGTGTTTTGGTGGTTTCAATTTATATTGGTAAACAACAGTCATCTGTGAACACACTGAAGCACTCACAGAATGTGAAATTCAGTCCAAGGGATCCGTAAAGTTCAAACAATTTTGGGTGATTCTCTCCAAAGAGCCAACATCTTGGGGTGAGTATTTCCTAACTTACAACCTCACCTGCCCATTTCTCTCCGTTTCTAGAGAATGACCATTGTATCTACCCTTCAACTCAGGAAATTCTCTCCAGGTGACAGAACTTGCGTAGTGGTGCAAAACAGGCCTTTGAGCACTTTTGGTCCCCACAAACAATATACAGGTTAAACAATATGAGTCCAGTGCAGCAGCATGGAGGGAAACCACAGAGAAGACTTGGGCTGTTCCAGCAGCACACATACTACAGGTGCAGGTGAGGACACCATTCTCTGATCAAAATTCAGAACAAATAGTTAACCCCTCACATTTCCTAGACATTATACTGTCGACAGCTTTTTCAGCAGCATTTGCTAATAGCTATTCATGCACTGTTCCACAGCAGAACATGCCTATTGGGTACATGTTAATTCATGACTCAGAGTATCCTCCTGCTGAGAGCAGCATCTTTTGACATTTCTGAACAGAGCTTTAGTGGAATAAGCGTATTTCCTGTGGTGCCTCCTGTCTTGTACCCCACTTGTCACAACCTGCCCATCTATATTGGTGGGGTGGAGAATGCTGCTCTCCAGGGAGTGCCCATTTCATATTCTCAGCTGTGCTGTGACCTTTTCCATTAATAGATGTCACAACAAGGGCAGGCCTTTCTTGCCAAGCCACAAGAGCAGACTGGTTAATCACCCACAGACAGGCGTCAGCTGAGGCTCCGACAGGAATATCCAAACACGGCTTGTCTCGACTATATTTGAGATGGGAGAGCTGGAACTGGATGACCCTTAATGTCCCTCCAACCCTTATCATTCTATGATTCTATGACTCAGTTTGGGGGGGTTTCCAAGCAGAAAATGGTCTAGGCCATCTATCAAATACTCTGGCAACAACCAATGCAAACCTGAAGCAGTGAAACATTTAACTTTGAAATCAAGATAATACAATATTCATTCAGCAAGAGCTGAACTTCTTCCTTCACTACTGACAACAGCAATGCAAATCAACAGCGTGGGGTGGGGAAGATGCTGGCAGAATGTGAAGCAGAATGAGTAGAACAGTCCTCTTGAAAATGACCTGATCTTGTAGTTTCACCAAAAAACCTAAACCAAACAACAACAAACTCCAAAACTGAACTTCAAGAAATGAAAATATCGGTGAAAAAAAACCCCTAAGAAAATATTAATTTAAAAATAGTAGGAAAGATCAGCATAGTAATAACCAGTGTAGCCCAAGCTCCCTCTTCTGGTATTCATGAGTAAAGATACTGGATTAGGCAGGTCTTGATAGTGTAACATTTGGATGCAAAATTTATCAGCAAAATGTTCATATAGCTTCACAAAACACCTGTGACAGTTGTTCAGCCTCTTTAACACTAGTACCATTTCTTAAGCAAAAGATGCACAGACATGGAAATGTATTGTAAGATATAAAATAACACAATACCTCTTTTTTTCCCTTGTGAAACCTTTGGTTTCTTCAGCTGGCAGTTCTACACCATCACCAGGGGCTGCAGCCAAAGGTACATCCTCAGAAACGTGGTTATCAACTTTTTCGCAGCTATCAGGCTTGGAAGTGCTGCAAAACAATTATTAAAAATAAGCTGACAAATTTCAGAAGTGCCCACAAAGCTTTAGTGAAGCCTCCTTAAAGGATGAACTTTGGCAAGGTCTATAAGGAGCACATCAGCCCCTCCCAAATTCCATCTCTCTCCCACAAATTACTTCTTTCTATAAACCTTTTTTCACTTAATTTCTCAGATGACCACATAATCAGTAATACTGCAAAGTTTTGACAGCTCTTATAGACCATAACATAAAGTGCCAGAGGAATTTAACTGTATATGAAATTAGTAAAATAAATAAATCACTAATGTCTGCTTTGCAGCTCTCACACAGCCCCTTCTCCTCAGTGTACAATATAAACATTCAATTAAGTGACTTGTCTTTCAGAAGAAAAACCCTAAAATCTGAGACTAAAAAACTCTCTTACTTTAAGAGCTCTCCCAATTCTGTAAATCCAAACACACAATAATCCCAGAACTCATTACATGAATGTTAAGATTACAGGACTGTAATGCTGCTGCATTTGTTAATTCCTGCAAGTCCCTCTGCTCAGCAAAGTCCCACGTTTAGCAGCAGAACAGTAACCACACTGCTCCCCCTGGTCTTGGCCACACTCATTAAACCACGGACAGAAAAAGAACTAAATAACCAATGACTTCATGTCTCAAAAGCAGACTCAGTGCAGGGTCTTGTCACGCCACGCTGTCCCTTCCAGGGCACCTCTGACATACCAGAGGGACACAGATGTCCTGGGCTGCAGCCACACACAACAGCCTCCCTCCTGCCAGCTTCTGCTTCCACAGATACAAATGTTTATGGAAAAGTTGGTGGAACGAGGCCTTGGCTGAGAAGCTTCTTTTAGGTTTCCTGAACTAAATATAAACAGCTATCTTAGCCATTCCTTTTAAAGATTTCCCTCCCCCTTCCCCAGTAATTACATTGGAATTGCAGAAGGTAGACTAAGTTGTGTTACTGATTAAGAGTTAGGAAGGTTCAGGAACGGGCTGTTCCTCTCTTCAGAACCATTTACATACAGAGGACAAGCCTAAACCACATCCCGAACTAGTTACAATATATAGGAGCATGAGAACAGCCATTTCCCAAAGTGCTTGAGCACTAAGGTACTAAGATCACAAAAGCTCCTTCTGAGAGTAATTTACCTTGATTAACTTACACCCATGAAGCTGCTTTGTGCCATATGGGATAACTGCCCAGTTATTTCTTCTAAGAAATTCTCTCTGCTCTACACTCCTTCCTTCTTCCCTTTCCTCAGTTTGTCCAAACCGGCCTGACACTGACACAGGCATCCTATATTTTCAGTCACATCAATACAAATGAATAAATAATGATTTAAAAGCAAGCTGTTTCCTTTTTTCATGCAAAGGCCTTCATCCTTTGCTAAAAATGTCTTTGTCCTAATATAGTAACAGCATCCCATCTACCCAAAGGCGATGTGACTATATAGGGGCACACAGAGAGGAGTGAAAGTAAGATTTTAAAGCAAAAAAAGTAAACTGCTAAAAATAAGTGAATGCTGAACATCTGCTTGGAGGGGAAACAAAAAACTGCAAAACCCAAACAATTCACAAGAGGGCCCAGCCAAGCAGGAGTACCAAAGGCACACAAAATTGTGGCCCTTGTGTTATGCACACAAAGCCATCCCAGTCACCTGCCTGCAGCAGCACCTGTTCCCCTCTCACCCACACTCCTCACACAGGCCCCAGGGATCATCTGCAGCCCTTCAGTTTCCCCCTTAACTCCTTCCACATAAAATAAAACAACTTTGAGTTTTCAAGACAGAGCTGCAACCGCACTCTCTGGTCTGGACTAAATGCCACAGCAGCTCCACGACCTCACCTGGACATTAAATACAGGAGCAGAAGCTTTCCTTACCATGAGGAAGGGACCAGAGTAGGTTGCCCTGCCCGTTACCTATGGCATGACTCTATAAAGACAACTCAAGCAGCAAGTGCTTTCCAAGCTGCCTTTTTTTTTTCTGAGCATTTGCAGGTTTGTTGAGTTTTTCCCCCACCACAAGATGGGCAGGAAGTTGCAGGAACAGCCAGACCCGGCTCAGAAATGTTTCACACCTCTAATGACAGAGCTAAGCTGTGGTCTTGTCCAGCTTGGCACTTATTTCCTCTGCCTTTCCAACTCAAATATTCCTTATATAACACAGAAGTCCTGTTGCAGAGCTCTGCACCTGCAGCCTAAAGAGAAAGCCGTGTCTAGCCAAAATTTCTCCCAGTGCAATGAGTACTGGCAAATCAGAGTGAACTTGGCCTTTCATTGCTAAACAAAAATGCTTGGCAGAACAGCCAATGAACTTCTTACCGAATTCCTTTCAGGGCACTTCTTTGTAGATACAGTAAATAAAATCTTACTGGGCAGATGTTGTCCCTGATCAATATGTTATCAGCAGCAGAGAGGCAGACAGTCATCCTCAAGAAGCAAAACAAAGATACAGTTTCTTGACTGGACAGATGGAGAGACAACCTGATCTCTTACTATGCCCTGCCATCTGGAAGCCATTTAGCACCAACTGACCCCCACCTTACGTACACCATTATTTTTCCCTGCCAAAGTGCACACCATCTGCATTATGTGGCACCCCTGATGGGGAAATACATGGAAACAAAAGGAATTGATTAGTAAATAACTAAATATAGTGGGGGGAAAACACTTTATAATTGTACTTTACTGCAGACAGACTGGAATGACATCATGCCCTGGTACCATTTCCAAAGTCTAGTGCAGAGATACCCAGTAGGCATCACACAGAGCCATTACATGTGTGTGCATTACAGAATTTTATCCAGTCATATTGAAAAGCAGTGCTGCAGTGTTTTGACATAAAATGCCAAAAAAAGGAATGGTTTTAATATGATCACCTTACTCATATAAGCAATAATCTGCTCCACAACATAGGTGAATAACTGATGAAGGATAAGGCAATGGCACAAAACAACAATTATCACTGAAGCTCTTGATTAAGAAAAACCCAGTACTCCTATTGCTGGTCCTCACTGTGAGCATAATCCCACGTGTTTTAAGAGTACTACTTTCATTTGCTACTAACTTTATGTTCTTACCAGTTCAGGTCTGATGAAACCACAGGGAACTCAGCAGTGCTATCACTGCAAGGAGAAAGCTGCACCATGACCTCATTCCCAGGAGCTAAAGGAGGGGTCCAGCTGCATTGATTTAACCCCTCTTCTCCCAACCAGCTGCACCTGGGGCTGGGCACACGTGGCACCCACTGGGTTTCTACAGCTGGGACACCAGGAAACACTTCTGCAAAGCTTATGAGGAGCTGGCAAGCTACAACAACCTGGACACGAAAGACAGGCACAGGAAGAACAGGTAGGTTTTTATATCCAAAGCTGAACAAGGATGCAAAACAAAGGAGTAAGAAAAGCAAACGATACTGACAAGAGTTAACTTGTGCAGCATTTAAAAAATAAACAAAAAATTAAACAAACAAACATAGAAGAACTCCCACTCTAGCTGACTGCACTGTCGTTCTCTCTTGCTTTTCTCTGTTTCAGGAACTGGAAAACTACCTACATATCCACACTGAATATCCCTGGTTTGCAACTTTTTAGAGCTGAACCCTTGCAAAAATCCTGGCAGCTCCCTCAGGTCAGGATATGGAGACAAGAGCCAGATCCTGCTGTTGCTGCCCAGGCCCTGTGCCCTCAGCCCTACTGGGCTCAGCCACCATGGATGGTGAGACCACAGCTCAGCACTTGCTGCCTGCACAACTGGGGTGGAGCAAGGAACCCCCAGACTAACTTTCAGACACTAACAAGCCTTTTAGAGACAGAAGTTACAAAGTAGATCAAAAGAAAAGGTGTAATGTAATTAACTTGAAACTCCAGATTCAGATAAGAACGTGAACAGAGTGAATTCATGAGGTTTACAAGAGGCAGTGAATTAAAACACTCTAAGATTGCTCTCCCGGAATGTTTCCTAAGGTGACATTTAATCACAGACAGTTTGTGTACCTTTTCCCATGCAAAAAGCAAACTATCACCCTAAGGGCACAGAATCTTCTATTTTAGACTGTAGTCCAGAGATTATATGTAAATCTTTCTGGTACTTTTGGTGTTAGTCTTTCTTTCTTGGCTCTGCATTCAGAAAGTAGCTGACAGCTCCACCTCAATTACTGCTCACCCTTTTCTAAGTGCCTCGCTACTATGGCCAACAATCCATTAGCAGAAAAAACCAGAACCCACGAAAACACATCAGTAACCCAATTACATTTGTTAAAAACAAAGAAACGCAACTCTTTGAGTAAAAACTTACAAAAACTGGAAGAAATCCACATCATTAGCTTCCCACTGTAAGCTTCTCTAGATCATCTTACTCCAACTGCAGGAAAAAGTTTGTTTTTCACAGACTCACTCAGCCAGTGACTAACCAGCTTGGGGACTGGTGACAGACCAGTATGGGCTAAATAGCAAAGTGACCCAGCCTTTAAGGTGGATTGAGCAAACCACACAAGGTCCTTTCTGCCTTTGATGGCACATTATTGTGACTTCAGCTAACAAATTTAATGCCAGCTTAAATATACTGTGTATGTTTACACTCCACTGAACTCCCAGTGATTGAAGGGTACACACACCCTACAAGGCTTCCTCTATTGTTGGCAGTTAAGACAGATTTATATGCCCAAAGATCCTGACAACCCCAGTGTCACCAGCACAAATAAAGCAACAGTTTCCCTTCTCAGGGCAAGCAAAGGCAGACAAAAAGGCCAGAGTCCAACAGAGATGAGATAGCTGAATAACAATCAGGGCCTGCTTTATAATCAACATTATACTGTTAAGGAACTTCTCAAAATTACAGAAAACGGCAAAAGGATCAGTTATTAATAAAAAATGCAAACCAAACCAAATCCCCCCAAAAGTATAAACACTTAAAAAAATACAGGGCATATACTGCATTTTCACATGTCACGACCCTCCTATGTGATACAATCTCAGGGAAAGGTAAACAGCATCTTCCCCTGAAGCTTTTGATAAAGGGGGATGTAAATTCTGGTACAGATTTAAGCTGACAAATGTTCCACTGGCTCCAGGCAGAGGCAGCAAACCTGTGAGCAAGTGGCCATATCAGACATCCATCCACCCAAGGAGAGGGACAGCAGTTCCTCAGCCAGCACTAAGAAAGCCCCATCAGCAAGCAGTGCAGCCCCTTGCCCTGCCCCAGTGCCTGGCTCTGGGCAATACCTTTCTGCAGTCAGCTCAGCAGCAGCCACGGGGCCAACATTGCCAGACGCCACAGAAACAGCCGAGGGTTGCTCAGAAGGGTCGAGGGGAGAAGCCAACTGTGTATCATCACCTGGCCCAGGAGGGCTGTGGAGAGAAAAGACATGGAAAAAGGCAGCCTTAGAGGTCTGAGATATTACAGAATTAGTGTTGTTTGCCTGTCCGAACCACGAGACTTTAACATGTGTATGCTAACTTGTGTGTTAGGGAAGGCAGCAAAAGTTGGCAGTTTTAATAAAAGTTGCCTTTGTGCACAGCCCTGCTGTTCCCACAGCTCTAAAATCTCTGGATTTTTGTCTGAGTTACAAGTGCAGAAGCAATGAGACAGCATAATCCAACGGCAAGTTAACCCCATTTTGATTCTGATTATAAAAAGCCAATCAGAAATCAAGCTGCTGCTGGAACAAGAGAAATGACAAGATTTCCTGGCTCAGAGACCATGTAACACTCAAGGAGCTCCAGGCTGGCTTTCACCTGGAGCTGGGTGGGGCTCATCAGTGGGGGCACAGAGTCAGAGGTGTCCCAGGTGCTGCAAGCAGACACCCAGCCTTGTCCCATTCCTGAGAAAAGCGGAGTGCTGCTGAGTCCCAGCACCTCTTGGCTAAAAAAAGTCCAATTTGGAAACACACCTTTGAATGAATAAGGAAAGGAGGCTCACTGAAGAAAGGGTTTTGTTTGTTTTTAAAAGACACCAAACCATGGGAATCCCTTGAAAGCAATGTTTTGGTTGCCTACTTCAACCTGACTTTGCCATGTGGCCACTCAGAGACCAGGGCCCTGGAAGCTTCAGTTTTTGCTTAAAACTCACTCAAAAGCTCAAGTTTTTTGTAAAGCGTAAAGTGTGACACTAACCTGGGGGTCCAATTTCACACTGTACTGAACCTCCTCCTGTCCATGTTGTTTCCTGTACTACCAAGTGATAAAACCCTGTACGCAGAGGGAATGGTACCATACACAGGTGGATTTGAGGTAAATAAACTTAAAACTGTCACTCAGCATTTGGGATTTTAGCCTGAAAATAAAAAGCCCTAAATGATGAAACTCATCTCTAACTCCAAAAGGTTACTATCATGCCTAACTTCAAATCCAGAGAACCAGAATGATTCTCTGCTGTAATTTAGCTTTGGATCAAAGAACATAACAAAGAGTTAAACTTCACTATAATCATGTCAATGTTATTGGCTGCCATAGGAATATACTCACACTTCCCATATTTTATCTAAAGGATCTGTAACGTGGTCATGGTCAAGTGGGGAGAACAATCACAATGCTGAGCCGTTACCTGTCCGCATATTCTCTGGTTTAATCACACATGAGGGCTCGGCCTGTTGCAGAGAACTTTGAGCCAAGGTGTTCACAGGTTCTAAAGTCCTCTGGCTTATTATCATAAGGGTTCCACTTTTTCATTCATTGCTGACTTGCAGGGCACAAACTGGGGTGTCCCCTCTGTTTTGCCTTAAAATGAGTGTTTAGAAAGCAGACCTTGACAACAGCACTTTGTTTTGTATGTACATAATGAGTAAAAGGAGCAGGTGGGCAGGTTTTGTTCTGGCTGTGACAGAGCACTCACAGTATTCCCTGTAAACACAAGGACAGCACATCACAAGCCCAAACTGGAGTTGAAGCTGGTGTGTTGGTGTGCCCCAGCCTGGTGAGTAAGTGAAGTGTTTGCCCACCACCACCACCAACTCCTGGACAGCAATTTTCATAGTCTATGGACAGGGTGACCTGAAACTCGTGCTTGGGGAGGTGATGGCAAAGCTGTTCTTGCCAAGCCACCCTGCTCTGTGCAGCAGGAACAATGAAGCCATCCAAAAGCTGCTCGGACTCGTTCCACAACTGACATTCCTGGGCATCACACCCGCCTTGGGCTCACAGGCACCGCCACCAGGTCCCTGCTGTCAGTCCTCAGCACCCACCAGCCTTCCAGGCCAATGTGTTTCTCTGCAAAGAGACCACAAGCTTCTACCATTCCATTGCCTGAGTTCTGGGTCAAGTGTGGAAGAGGACCTACATAAAATTACTTCCAAATTCTACTTATGACAAGCATGACTGAAATACTTTTCAAAGGAAAATACCTCACAGTGTAACAAGCAGTTGCTTACCAACAGCTGCAGTGAGCACACTAAATTCAGCCCAAAGACCAAGGGGTTCAGTCTGTTATTAGTGAAAGACATTGCCCATCAAGTGTCCTTAGGCTCTTGAGTTTCACAATTTCACTTTTAAGGCCTCTACTTATCCTTAAAAAAAGATTTTCCAAGTCACTGTTAGAAGGCAGATATGCAAATAACAAGGTTCAGGCAAAGCTTGACCCATAGTAGTCATTAAATATCAATGAATGAATGAGAAATAACTTCACAAACCTGTGTGTGATTTCTTCTGTTTCAAAACAGCAGGTCTGACCTCTGTCTATGTAAGGTTTCAACCCAAGGCAGAAAATTAAGATATGTACAGAAGGACCACTTGGCACATGTGAACACAGAGGCAGCGAGGGCTGTTCTGGTGGGTCTGTTTGCTGCTCTCCCACTGACATCCATGAGAGGCAATCCTTAAACCCCTGACTTCATAGGAAAGTTTTAAAATGCTCCTATACTGGTGCTGGAGACAGAAGGCAGCTACAGGTCTTGGCATTTACTCCCTGTCCATGTTTTTCCAATCAGGAGAGCTGGATGTGGCTCCCTTTGAACAGTCAACAATAGCTCCAAGTTCACTCCGAGGGAATCCAATATGCATTTCAAACTCTGCTATCTCCTAATCCCAAACATTTGGTTGGTTTTAATGAGATAATGGTAAGATTTATAGATCCTGCTCTTACTCCAGAAATCTCTGGAAAATGGTACCAACAACTGCAAGGCAGGACTGAGCTCTCAGTGCTCTCATCAGCCGCTATTTTGTTTTCTCCAAGAAACAAGATGTTGCTCACTGGGTACAGCAAGTCAGACAGACAAAATCCTCTAGATTTCATACCTGGCTTCCTAATAACTTGGGCCAAAGAGTCAATTTTTTGAGCCTCAGTTTACCCATACATGAGAAAAAATATTAACCAATCCCAGGAAAATATTGAGAAGATTTGCTCTGTCTCATAAGTTCTTTCACTGCAATCCTTCCAAAAGGAAAGAGATCTACATCAGTTCAAATTTATTCCTTCAAACATATCACACCTCATAAAATTTTATCTCTTTTGTTAATTCCTTTTTAGTATTAATTTAATCTTCTCCTGCTTGAGTTTGTAGCTTATCTCATACTTCAGCCACATTCACTGGAATAAACTTGGTGTGTAGAGAATACAACAATAACCTGTTACAGTAACTCTATGCACCTTTGGTATTTCTGTTCTTCAGAAATATTTTCATGGTTACTGGGGGTCCTACCACTATGATTTAGTGGAGAAGGAGGTAAGAAGCTATTTCTCATATTAGAAATCAACATTACTGGTATCACAAACTGAAACGAAACTTGCTCAGGGAACAGCTCAGAAGAACTGCACAAGATATAAGAAATGATTAAAAATAAAAAAATCAAACCTCTTCTCTATCCCCCCCACACCCTCTCTTTTTATGACATAATTTAAAATTGATTTAAATATCAACAGAACTTTAGGAAGAATATGAGATGCTAAGACTGAAATGGGAAGTGTGGCTTTATTTGCTGATGAACTAAGGGACATCCATACAACCAAATCATCCCCACAGGGCAAGTCCATGTATCAACAACAGCTTTAAAAGCTCAGACACAGTGAGGACTGGGGGGTCCCTTTTGCTGGTCACTATGCATAGATACAGCCAACGTTTTACTTTTACCAGCTAAACACACAGTCACAGTCAAAAGAGGAAGTTTTGGGAAATACACCGCCTTTTGCAAACCCAACAAAAGACTTACTTATGCATTTAAATATGTGATTTTGGGAAAATCTCTCAAATTCCTTCTGTACTCTGAAGAAGACACTATGCCTTAAGGGCCTCACATCAGCACTTTGTATTTAGACTGCAGGACCCCTGCACCCCTTGGCCAGTCCTGCTGATCTGGGCAAACTCAGTAATGAAGGTATCCAGGAGATGAACTGGCATGTGTTAATTAAAAGCAAGCAAAACCACTGAGTTTGATGCACAGTATCGTGCACGGCAGCATTAAGGACATGGCCACCAAGATACCAAACTGGCTCCTGGGGGAATCATTCCAGTGCTTGAGATTTACATGCTCTTGCTGAGTGGGGCTTGAGCAATGAGCAGAACAGGTCTGGGTGATGGGGCTTGAGCAATGAGCAGAACAGGTCTGGGTGATGGGGCTCAGAGCATTCAGAAGAGCCAGCCCAGCCCAGCCCAGCCCGGTTGGGGCAGCACCTGCATCACAGCTGTCCCCAAGGAGGGACCTGCCCCCATCCTAGACGAGCAACAGGAGCCACCTGCATCTCCCACAGTGTCTGCAGTGCACGTGGGAACACAGGGCTGCCCATCTCTGTACACAAGGCTGTGCTTCTCTTACTGCAGATTTCCATGCTAATAACATAAGAAAGGAAAACAAACGCCGAAACTGCGTTCTGGAGACAGGAAAGCGTTTTTTAAAAGGCTTCCTGAAGGCAATACCCCACCTGTGAGAAGCAGCCCCAGCACCCAGGTGTGCAGCAGCTGGCACACCTGCAGGTACCTCCGAACCTCCCGCGGGACCGGGAGCAGAGCTGGCACTGTCGGGCATCCCCCGCGTGACCACACAGAGTCATTCTCAGAAATGATACTTTTCTGGCACTGCTTATGGAAAGCCTGACAAGATAGAGGAGTTATCTTGGCAGGGGATGGTGTTTAGTGACACATTACCTGAGGGCCTGCCCTTCCTCTCTCACCCAAGCCTTCTTGCTTAGAAAGCCCTTCATTTTTATGACATGTGCACCCTGATTGATCACTGATTTGTTTAGTTATAAAAATAAAATAGAAAAAATAATAGTATTTTTTGGCCTGAGTGTTCTACATTACTGTGGTCACATTAAAACTTAGGGTGAAGTTAATATACTAAATACAATTATTCTAGATTAAAACACTTAATGGGGCTGAACCACGCACATCCTTCGCAAGCCAAAAGAGGGACAGCACAAAGCCACATAAAAGAAGTATAAATCATGCCTGCACAGGATGAATAAGCATATTTGCTGTAATAACTGTCAACCATTATAAAAAGCCCATCACGTCACCGCAGAGCAGCTTTTAGAGCCTCGGAAGGGCTCTCGGTCACGTCCTGATGTCATTGCTGCAGAATTCCAAAGCTTCCAAATTCCAGCTAGTAAACCTGAAGCAGAAGTTTCTCAGTACAAACAACACACACAGAGTCTCCTCACTCGAGAAGGAACCCCAAACTCAAACCACGGCAGGAGCCACAAAACCATCCAAACTTTTTTTGGGGGTAAGGAGAGTTAATCCTCACCCAGAGCTGGCGGCAGCGCTGGGAAAGCAGGAGAAAAAGTTTCGAAAAGTTGTTCAAAGCGGGGGAAGGAAAAAAAAAAAAAAAGAGGGGAAAAAACTTTCCCCCTCACAAGTGTCTACTTACCAATGCCAGGAAATAATCAGCAGCTTTCCTACTCCCAGTCATCCTCGCTTCCAACACAACACCCCGCAGCAGCCGCTCTCTCGAGCACCAATTCCCTCCGCTCCCACCATCCCGGGTGGGGACCGGCGGCTCTGCC
>VWZD01011454.1:17445-84377 GCA_013396695.1 Sakesphorus luctuosus
AAAAGAGGGACAGCACAAAGCCACATAAAAGAAGTATAAATCATGCCTGCACAGGATGAATAAGCATATTTGCTGTAATAACTGTCAACCATTATAAAAAGCCCATCACGTCACCGCAGAGCAGCTTTTAGAGCCTCGGAAGGGCTCTCGGTCACGTCCTGATGTCATTGCTGCAGAATTCCAAAGCTTCCAAATTCCAGCTAGTAAACCTGAAGCAGAAGTTTCTCAGTACAAACAACACACACAGAGTCTCCTCACTCGAGAAGGAACCCCAAACTCAAACCACGGCAGGAGCCACAAAACCATCCAAACTTTTTTTGGGGGTAAGGAGAGTTAATCCTCACCCAGAGCTGGCGGCAGCGCTGGGAAAGCAGGAGAAAAAGTTTCGAAAAGTTGTTCAAAGCGGGGGAAGGAAAAAAAAAAAAAAAGAGGGGAAAAAACTTTCCCCCTCACAAGTGTCTACTTACCAATGCCAGGAAATAATCAGCAGCTTTCCTACTCCCAGTCATCCTCGCTTCCAACACAACACCCCGCAGCAGCCGCTCTCTCGAGCACCAATTCCCTCCGCTCCCACCATCCCGGGTGGGGACCGGCGGCTCTGCCCCACCGACAACCCCCCGCTCGCGGCCGCGGCAGCGTTTTTGGGCGAGCTCTGGGGCGTACAAAAGGCCGAGGAATAAGAGCCTGGAGCTGCTTCTCGCAGGCTCCTCCCATGAGGCTCCCCGAGGAAAGGCCGGAGCGGCCGCGCTGCCGCGCCCCGTCCTCCCCCGCCGGTGCCGCCGCCCGGGGCATCCGAGCGCCGCCGGAGCTCCTGGAACAAAGGAGGGAATGAAGGAGCACAAGCCCCCCAAACTGGCTCCCACGTGGGTTTTCTTCCCTCTTTTTTTTTTTCTTTCTTCTTTTTTTTTTTTTACTTCCCAGTTTTACGGTGGAATTTTGGAGTTTCCATCTGCTGGAGGTGGCGGAGGGGTGGATGTGGAGAGATTATATTACTGTGTGTGTAATGCTTAAAGCACACCCAAATAGCTCCTAAAGTTTTAAAATGTGTTTGGGAACTTTTGTTTTCCTTAAGTTTCAGGAGGCAGGAATGATGTTTGGCACAGCTTTAAGGATAACTTTTAAAATGTTTTCAGGATGCAAAGTTTTAACAACTTTCACTGAAACTTTATGTGCTTCTAGATAAGCAAATAACATCTGTTTAAAGCTAAACTATTTTATTCCTAGACTAATTCTTGGGTTAAGTTCCAGTTCCTAAAGTGGCAAAGTTTTCTCATAGGTTTCTTTACCTGCCTTCTTAGAGGTTAATCTTCTTCCTTGTAAGTTTCTTTACCTGGTTTCTCATGGATTTTTTTTAACCTGCTTTCTTGTAGGTTTCTTTACCTGCCTTCTTATAAGCTTCTTTACCTGCTTTCTTACAGATTTCTTTCATTCTTACAAGTTTCTCTACCTTCTGTCTTCTCTACTTTAAATAGATTTTTTTACCTCCTTTCTTAGAGGTTTTTATACCTTCTTTCCCATAGGTTTCTTTACCTATGGAAAAATGGAGCAGTTTTAATTAGTTATGTGCCCTTATTAATTTCTTAGGTTTCCTATGGGTCTATTACAACACAAAAGAGTGGCTTTACAGGTAATTAAGTCTTTGCATGGTGATACACCAAATTGCATATACAAGCTGCCAGAACCCAAGGAATTAATTGAGACTCTACCCAGGGAGATCATTATCATGTTTATAACATGCCATACAATAACTACAGGTTAAACATCTGTAATATCTATCCCACAACAAGAGAATTGGTAGATTCTTTGCTTACCAAATGCCCTATCGAGATATTTGAGATAAAATGCTGGGATTACAGAGATTTAATTTAGCTGAGTTAGTTTCCCAGCTGATTCTGCGTCTCCAAACTCTTCAACTCTGGTGCCAACCACACCTTGGGTAACAAAACTAACATTTCCTCTTCTTCAGAACTCTGTCCTGCCTCTAGCAGGACTGTGCATCTCCTTTTAATGTTAGGGTACAGTAATCATACCTGGTGGACTTCTCAAAGCATCAATTTAGAACTGGGCCACAGGAGGGAAATGTATTCATCAGTGTTTTGTTTTATTAGGGGTTTTTTTTGAACTCTTGAATTGTTTCTCCTTCTAGCCCTTGTCTAAGCAAAAGGAGGGAAGAGATTTTTGTTCAGGTACGTTTTGTGCTACAGGAGGACTTTCACATCTAGTCTGAAAGCAGGAGACAGGGATTTCCCCTCAGTGTCCTCATTGCTGCTTTTAACAATCCAGATACATGCGCAGGAAACAGAAGACTATAGCAAATGATCCCCAGATGCCAAATCAGAAACTGTAATGGATGAAAATGGTGAAAAACACGTAGTAGGCTGCCAACATCACCTGGGCCGCAAGGCATGGCTTATCAAGGAGCAAACACCGTGCATGGTATGGGGAGAGTTCACTTGGTCACAGTACCAGGAGCCTGTGGCACCACTCTGGCAGCAAGAATTCAGATGAATCTTAGAGTTAAAAGTTTCTGGGGAGGGCATCTCTCCCCTGTCCTGCCTCCCAAGCAGTAGAAAACCAGCCATGGAAAAAGTTACTGTGATTTTTGATACAGGTACAAGCATTCAGTCCCCCTCTCATTTTGGGGGGAATTAACCTCTTTTGTCATCTGGAAACCATTTCACAAATAACTTGTGCAGGTATAACTGCCCTGAGGGGGAGGGAGACCCTGGAGAGAGGAATATTCATTAAAATAATTTTTTATTTTCTTTGCTAGCAGCATTTCAGTCTGGCACAAAGCCGTGATGACAGACTAGCTGTGCTCCTGCTAACAGAAGCAAATGTGCCATTTTTTAAATAAAATGGTCATTTTTCTCAAAGAAAATGCCTCTCCCTGTTTGTTTCTTTGCCATTTGCTGTGTCAAAGCCCTTTCACCTGCCGAGAGTCAATCTCAACCCACCTTTGTCACAAGAACATTTCCACTTGTGTCCCAGTTCCCTCTGCTACTTAAATACAGGGAACCTGATGGGCTGTGGCTCCAGGAACACCGTGCTGAGGTGCCTGACCTGCCTTCTGAGAAGGCTTCAGGGAGGAGGGGGGAAACAAGCTGAGAAGCAACAAGAAAATAAGAGATAAGCAACCTCGAAGAGACAATGACAGGGCAGGGGTGGCCCTCAGGGTGCAGGGACAGCCTGGCTGGGGCAGCCACAGATCAAAGAGCTGCCAAGGAAAGCCTTGCAAAAGATTTCTCCCCAGGTCAGAGCTGGGCTGGAGCAGTGAGTGTGCTGATGAGAGGGACTCAGAGCAGGAGATATCCCACAGGATGGCCCTGCCCTTCCCCAGCTCCCAGGGAACAGTTAGCTGCGAGGAACAGCCAGAAAGCATCAGGATGGTGTATACAGGGGGGACATTTTTAAAAAATGTAGCTCATATAATCACAGAATGGTTTGGGTGGTGAAGAAACCTTAAAGCTCATCTCATCCCACCCCCTGCCATGGGCAGGGACACCTTCCACCAGCCCAGCTTGCTCCAAGCCCTATCCAGCCTGGCCTTGGAAACTTCCAGCAATGGGACAACACCACCACTTCTCCGGACAACCTGTGCCAGAGCCTCACCAAGCTCACAGCCACGAATTTCTTCCAAATATCCAATCTAAACCTACCCTTCTTCAGCTCAAGGCTTGTCCTATCCTTGCACGCCCTTGTAAACAAACATGCCCTTGTGTGTGATTTTAAATTGTGCTTTGTGAGTGCCCATTTTTAAGGCCAGTTTGCAACAAGCCCATATAAATGTACTTCAGTTTGTTTAGAATTAAAGAGGAGTTTCTCTTTTGCATTTCCCAACCAGAGGTTCATAGTTATTTACTCCACAAAACCACAGACCCAATTAACTGTGGAGCAGCCTGGCTCAGATAGCCAAGCCACGTCTGCAACAAACACCTGAACTTTATATTTCCACTACTTTCCACATACAAATTGCCCACAAGCATCATTTGTGGTGGCTGAAAATTAGGTTGTGCATTTCCCAGCAATTTTTATTGGCAAGGCTTTGGGATGGCTGTCTCTTTAAATTCCAAGACTTCTACCTTAACCTTGTGCTTTGAAAAAAAGGAAAGTTTAATGTTAACCCACTACATCTTGGAAGATCAAATTGATGGGAAACTGCCACTTCGCAAATTTCCAAATCAGAATGATCGATTTTTAGAAAACCCTAGGCTAGACTCAAATTCTCACAAGTTCCAATGATAATTTCTCTAGCAAATCAAGTGTATTTGGAGTTTCTATCAGAAGAACAATATTTGAAGAATGCTGGATGCCACATAAGCTTCATGTACCATCACAGCATTCAACTAAAAAAAAAGAAGAAAAAAAAGAGAAGATATGGAAAGTCTTGGAGATATTCAGCAAAACTAACTCTATGTTTTGACTCATTTAATGACATTGTTAAGAAGGGGAAATGGAAGTTTTAAATGTCCATTTGTTTTTTTTTCCCCTTAGTTGTTAGGAACTGAGCAATGTATTCATGCCTTTTGCTTTCATTCCAGGAAACAAATCCAACCTTCTCTGTCTGCTGCAGAGTTATTCTTAGCTGGCTTTGATATTTCTATCAGCTAGGAGAGGATAACAATGTTATCATGCTTACAAATTCCAAAGATTTTACATAAGCCAGTGAGTGCCTTAAAAATAAAAAGGCTTTATTGATTACACTGTTTGTGTTTCATTAGCCAAAGGAGCCAGGGAAAACAGGCTGGAAAAGAATTTTAAAAAGCAGTTTGATGAGTTTCGTGGAGCACATGCTCTGTGTCTTTCAGAGCACCACATAGAAAGAGAAGCTGAGATTGACAGGTTTGAGGCTGGAAAACACCAGGTACTTCAGGCTAATGAATCATTTAAGTCCTACTTGTCTGCATAGAGCCCTATCTTCCTAATTTGATTTTTGATCAGTTGAAACAACTAAATCTCCCCCTTATTTGAGCTGTGGGTATAGTGCCTGTAGTATGGTTTGGGTGGAAAAGGATCACAGGAGGGTCCAGCATTCACCCTGGCTGATCTGTTAGAGGCTCAGGGCCAAATTCTTTGCTGATCTCACCCCAGTGGAGCAGAGATTTTGGCCCAGCATTTACCAACCTTAGGACAGGCTGCAGCCTGAGCCTTCTCTCGCACTGCTCCTCTAAGGAATGTACATGAGGTAAAGAAAGTAAATTAGTGACATTACATTGGAAATGACCTCGTGGAGTCCTGGGGCACTTTTGGGCAGCTGGTTATTTTACTGAGGACAGTGGGTGTGTGGGGCAGATACCAAAGAAGGAGGGCAGGGAAGAGGCAGGATTAAGCCTGGCTGAACAGAGAGGAGATGCCAAGCACATTTCAGCAAGGAGAGCAAGATTGCCCTAACATACTGGGGCTGGTTCTTCCCAACAGCACAGAATGGTGGCACTCAGCATTTCAGAGGGTCCTTAGAATCCAGAACAATTATGCCTTTGATTGGAGCAATTAACATTTCTACACTTATTATGGCAATTTGAGATGCAGAATTCCTTATAGGCCAAAGAGACTCTACTGTAAGAATTAACCTGCTGAGGTGAACAAAGGCCCAAACAGATCCATATAACAATTTTTTTCATTTTCCAGAGTACCCAAATTTGAAGGAATTGCAAAGTCTTATAAAAGCCCTCCTGTTATTAGCAATGCTTGTGTGTGCTTCCATATACCTGGACCAATATTGGTAAGACAGGCTCCAAGGACATCAACACAGAAGAAATCAGGAGGGAAAACTGAAGGAAAAGTGTAAGGCAAGAACTTTCAGACATGTCTCCAGAGGAGTCTCTGTTAAGAAGCACTGGTGCAATGCAAGTATTCCAGGGCATAGAAGAACTGGAAGGAAGCCACATCCAAATCATGGAGAATATGCCTATGTGTGTAATTGCTGTTCTCAGGGCTGCCCTCACAGGGTTCAAAGCTGGGGCTAATCCTGCTTTGCATATTCTATTAGAAACAGGGGCTGTGGAACAAGCTTCATGGTATCCATTTTTCAAGAAGCCAGAAGATAGAGAGTTGGAACAGAGAGAACAGGGGATCTGTAAGATAGGCCAAAATGATTTTGAGAAAGTAGGCAGCTTCCTTGGAAGAAGCAAAGTTGAAAAATACATCTGGGGAAATCTACTTAGAAAAAAATAATCTGAAAGTAATTTTTAATGTAATGAGAAAAGAAGACAAAAATTTATGCTAAACTCCCTGTCAAGACATTGGACAAAGTATTGCAGTGTCCAAACTGGATTTCTTTAGCAAATGCCTGTGTTTGCTTGAATAAATGTAATATAACAAACACAGAAGGATGTGTGAAAACAGCAGCTCATGTACCATCCATCCATCTCAATACCTGATAAATATGTGGCTCAGGTTCTCAAGAGTGTTACACAAGAGTGTTCAGTACAGCAAGAAGTACCAGCAATTTGGGAGGACCAGAGGTGATCTATTTCTATACTTTGGTGTAACAGAGGCATAAGTAAATAAAATAAAGAAATAACCAGCGTGGTCTCACACACAGTTTTCCATTGGCATGTGTTTTGAATATAACAGGGCATACTATCAAATCAACATTTTATAAATACTTTATAGATGTTATAAATATGTGTAGATGATGCCTAAACCAGCAGTCAGTTCAGTCAGTGGAATCCATTAGAGGAGCTGGCAAAACTCCCTTTCACTTCCTAGAAAGCAATGGGAGATGTCTAAGAGTGAAGTTGTCTTCATTTTACTCTTTCTGAATAGAAAAATACCAGCATTAAATACCTCAGCTGATGAAGATGAAATTCCCCCAGAACTCCCCCTGCAGTTATTTAGTTCAGCACTGCAGGCTGAGCTGCCTGCACCTCCAAAAGCACAACTGCACCAACAGCTGCACCTCCCAAGGATAACAATGACAGAACATGGGGAGAAATAAAGGCAAAGAATTCAGATACAAAGGGATAAGGGCAGGAGAGACAAATAAACCGATTAATTCTGTGCATGTCATTTATGTGTAAATCACCTCCAGCAATTTTTCCCTTTGCTCTGTCATGCTGAGATGCTGCACACCTGAATCAATTCTGAAGGTAAAAAATAGGGAAATAAAGAGCTGCATAATCACTGTTTTGACAAGTTTCCTTTTAACTCCAGACTCTTGTTTTCAGATGTTAACGACACAAAGCCTTACTGCTCAAAACCCACTTGACTGATCTGAAAAGCAGTTCTAAGTTCCTCACCTCATCCTGTAAGACTGTTAAAATATTTAATACTGTATTTGTTCTGCAGACAAAAACGACCAAGTCAGTATTTACTAAGGAGTGAACATTCTTTTCAGGAGTTACTGAACTTGCCAAGTTTTGATGGCAAGAACAAAGTATAAAGCAAATCCAAAAGTATGTCTGGGCCAACTTCAGAGATCTTGCCTGACCTATGCATAGGACATAAAGAATGTTTTTTCAAGTAGCTTTGCTGATGACAGCTGCTGCAATGTGCTTCCCATATAAGAACACTCTTTAGATTTATAAGTGATGTGAGTCAATGCAGCAGGAGTTTCCATGCTCCAAAAACATGGGTGTCATTGCTTGCAGCATCTTTCTGGCTCCTTGTGCTCTTCCCTCACTGCACACACAGCCCCAGCTGAGCCTCAGAGCATCTCTGAGAGCCTGGAACACCCAAGCTGCGCCTTTTGCCAAACCAGCAAATCCATGGACGGTGCAATGTGTTCTCTGTACCTTTCAGATGCACATCTGGGAATGATTTCACCATCTCCACTTCAAAAAGCTCCCTCAGTACTTTTGCCAAGAGACAGTGGCAGTTTGCATGTACCAGCAGCTGAACTACAGGAAGTTACCAAAAAATCAATGGCACCTCTAAAACATCCCTAAAATTTTGCCATCGTTTCCGATTTTGTTCCATGCTCTGCTCAACATCTGTCACAGGCCATGATGCAAACAGGGGCATTTCAGGGACACAAGGACTTGCTTACATACAGGAACCCCCATTCTCCCTCCATAAAAGAAAGATGTGTGGGTTACATTACAGATGTGTGGGTATCCAATGCAAAAGAAGAAGAAAAAACAGCTCAAGTCCTGGTCTTCCTTTCCAAGTAAAACTCAGACAACAAAATGAAGCAGCTGGATGCCCAAGAGTAAGTGAGGAGAATGACATTTTGATGCCCAGATGTGACAATTAGAAACAAATGTTTTCAGTTACCAGCTCAGTAGAGAGAGTTAAAAACATCAAAACCATCAAAAAATGGGGGGTTTTTACTCCTTTTCAGTGCTGACAGGGTTGCTAAAATCCAACCCTTCCCTGCTTCTGCAAACAGCACAGCTATACTTGCACGAGAAAGTGAGGCTAATGCTTCAGCCACAACCTCCTTTCCAGAAATAAGCATCCTTTTTACTGCAGATTTGAAGGGAGGTCACTGGTGCTGTACTATTGCCCTCAGACACAAGGGCTCTTCTTATTAGTTGATCAGAGTTCTGCTCCTAAAGGAGGTGGGGGCAGGAATTGCTGCAGGCAGAGCTTGGATCTGCTGTTCCTCTCAAGACCACCCTTCTCCTGGTGCAGAGCCACAAAGGGAAGAAATTCCTCTATTTCCTCTACAGGAAGAAATCCTGACAAGGATTTAAGAGTCAGATCACACGACTTAGTCCCCCTCACACACATTTCAGTGGGGTTTCAACGTAAGGGGTCGTGTAAGAGATGGAGCTGTACAGAAGCAGTGGAGGGGGAAGATAACAGTGAAATAATTCAGAACCTTCTTCAGAACCATTTCCTTCCCCTAAATATAATATACTTCTAACTGCTATATATTTTGAGAACTGGGGAGGATTATTCTCCCTCGAGTTCCTTCCATCAGTTCCACATCCCCACAGTCAGCTCTTAGGAACATGCACCTTATTTTGCATGGCTATAGTGGTTTATCCTCTGTAAGGATCCCAGGGCAATAAAGCACTGCCCACCACTCTGCAGCAAGTGCTGTGAGCAGCTTTCACAGCATATGGAGCACACCTTCAAATTTGATGATAGAAAACCAGTTTCAATCTCAGAGGAAAACTGGATCAGTGTATTGGACCTGATGAAGACAGCCCAGCCAGCTCAACTAATGCTTTCTGCTTCTCTATTGTATTATAAATGCATTTTCCTCCAAGAAATGAGCCTGATCAAAAGCAGAGGCCCCTCAGTACCTCTGAGAGTCCCCAGTGTTTCAGCCTTTTGAGCAGTCACAGTCCAAAAGCAGCAGCTGCCTGTTGATACAAACACTCATGCTGGAAAAACAGGTGATAATGAATTCTTGAAGCATATGCAAGCATTAAGCAACTACCCCGTGAATTGTCAGCAGCTGTTTGGAGAGCCCTGCCCTGCTCAGCACAGGTATTTATGTACAGTGTGATACCCACCCTGATATGGAACACATGCACAGACACATGCATGGCCTCTTATGGCTCCTGAGCCAGGCCATGCCAGCAATTTGTTTGGGAATTTCAAAGCTACCCACTGTGAAGCTTCCCATCCTATAAAGGGAAACAAATGGAAAGGAAAAGAGCTAGAGAGGAATAACAGGGTCTAATTTCCTTGTCCCTTTCTAGACAGATCCCTTAAGAGAAAGTCATATAGCTGCCCAGGTTTCCAACACTTTAATATTTTTCTAATGCACATTCTGCTTATACAGTTACATCCCGGTCAGCCTCCATCCCAGACTCCCATTCAACAGGAAGAACTCCCCCACATTCTCACAACAACAGAAGTACTTCAGGTATTTTCACTTACAACATGGTTTTATCATCTTAACCTTGAAGGAATGTGGCACTGAGACATTTTCCCTCCTTATTCAATTGGTATCATAAAAGTTTTTGGTATTACTTAGAAAGATTCCATCTCTGCAGACCGTTCATTGATACTGTCTGATATAGTTTAGCTTTTCACTGTGCCCTTCTCTCTGCTGTTGCCTCAGCAGTTACAGCTTTGGTGCCTCCTCAGTATGGGAAGGAGAGGGACAGTGTGCAAAGAAATTGCTGAGGTTACAGAGGAAGCAGTGACATGACTACATAAATGGAAAGCACTTATTCTAAGATCATAATTATTTTGAATTAACTGCACATCAAACTAAGAATTCAGACAGCCAAGTAGAAGCTCATTTAAAAAAAATCTTCACTTTATTAAAGCAGTTACTGCTAGGTTTAGAAAAGAAATAAAAATAAAACGAAAAGCAACTCTGAGGCTCCACAAGTCCCAGCTCAGAAGAATTCACATCTGAAACAACTCCATGTCATCAGAAACACTGAATAACACAGTGATCAAAGGCACTGTCAGTGCAATTATATTGTAGGGGAGGATAAGAGGGAGGCCCAGACAACTAACAGGGTGAGTAATTGGGTTACTCCGTAGGCTTGTTTTTAAATACTGCACTCCTTGTGAATGCTGCAGGTTTTATTTAACTGGGTCACCAAAACTTAGGCAAAAGTCTACTAACTTAAGGCTAGGAAGTGCCATTTGTATGCCTAACTTCAGGATATGAGGTGTGAACACTGGAAGTGTAAGCAAATCCACACAGGTAAAGACAGGAATCTGGACCAGCAGATGGAAAAGGCAAGAACTGTGCTCCTCAGCTTTTAGGACCTCTCTGTCCTTACAAATTATTTTTTCCACCTAGGCCACATTTAGAAGCAACACATAATTAAGATGCATTTAAGAACAGAGCAAGTGCTGTGCCCTCCCAAACCACCCAGACAACGGGTATCTTCCTTGAAAATTGTACCTCTGCTCAGCCCCGGGGCCCTGACAACCATTTCACAGAGTAATTCAAAGTAAATACCTTTCAGTAGGTAATCCTGCCACAGCCGTGCTTTGAAGTTCACTGAGGTCAAGGCTCTCAGGCTCAGTTAATGCAAGCGGTGAGAGGTTTTCTTTGGCATCCCGAAGTGAGCTGTCATTCTTGCTCTGCTGATGTCCAGCAACAGTAAGATGTGCACATGCAGAGTGCTCTCCCTGCTCCATCACAGGCAGGGCTGGAGAGTGGGGTTGGTACAGCTCTGCCTCCTGCTCTCCAGTGCTCGTGTTTATGGTGAAGTCACCTTCACCAGTGACTAACATCCTTGCAGTACCTGTTCCAGGGATGTCTCCAGTTTTTTTGTTATCATTTGCTGTGCTTAACACTGTGTCACTGTTCTCTTTCACATCTCCCTCAGTCATACTGCTAGATTCCAGTTGAGAGTCAGTTTGCAAGCAATCATCGTGGCTTACTTCATTTTTTAAGTAATCTATTAACCCATGCATGGTCACTTCCTTTTCTTGCTGCGCATCTTGTGAATTTTCCGATGTTTCCAGGCATTTCCTCTTTACTGTATCATCCTGTACCATCTGCAAGTCGTTCTGAGACTTAATGCCATGTGTGAAATCACTGTGGTTGTGCGTCTCCCGATTTTCCTCAGGTGACACATTAAAACTCTCGGACAATTTTGCATGACTGTAAGATCCTCCCGGCACGAGCGCTGACGCTGCCATGTCAGAGATGCTCTTGGCAGTGTCTGCACCACCGTACTCACTTTTCTCCTGTTCATTTGGCTCAGGATCCCGGCCCTTTTCAGAAGGAAGGCTTACATCCTCTTCAGATGGAACTGGTTCTGCATCACACCCTATAATTAAGTTATTTCCCTCTGTGGCAGCAGCATCCTCTACGTGCCTCTGCTGTCCCTCACCCGCAGAGGTAACAGCTCCGGGGGGTTGTTGCTGACTGTCGGAATACGCAGGGAAGTTTTCAGCTGCTGCCCCATCAAACGAAGCCGGTCCTTGCTGCTTTATCTCTAAGCTTATTAGCGATTCAGGATCAACGCCACCAGCACACACGCCTTCCTCTCCTTCCATCTCACTGCTCTCTGTGGGTTTGTCTGGCTTTTGCAGATTTTCCAGAGCACATTCAGCAGGTGTAGCTCCATCCAAGCTAGGGACCACTTCTAAACAGCTACTGGGCTGCCTGTTTGCCTCAGTGTCCTGGAGACTTGCTGGTGGCAGCTCTGCCACGGTGTTTTCTTGTTGCAGAGATTTGCCTTCGGCAGCTTTGCAGGAAGTCTCAGTGGCTAAAGATAACTCTTGCCCCTCTGCTTCTGAGGTGCCCTCAGGAGCTCCTTTGCCCGCCTTATTTGGTTCTGAAAAGTTCTCAGCACCACAGAGTTCTGCTGTATCCTTGGCCACTGGGCTCTGCTTGAAGCCTGCATGGTTTTCAGACAAAAGTTGGGGTAATTCAGCACTCAGTGTGCTGTGGAGAGTTTTTTTAAATATCTGGCTGATGTGCTCCCTGAAGTCTGGGATGCTGGAGCCAATGTCCAGAGAGCTGCAAGTCAGAGCCTCATGCTCCTCTCCAGAGTTCTCTGCAGACTGCTCAGAAATACTGATGCCTGCCCTGGTTATGTTATTATTCTCTTTTGAAAGCTCTTCCATTTTTTCTGAATTCCCAGATTTCTCTAAGATCTTACTGTTCTTGTCATCTGCGCAGATATTGCTTGCAATTTCCTCATTACAGCCTTCTTGTGATGATGAAAGGCTCAGTAGCTTCCCTTCTGGAGTAGGGAGAGCTAACAGAGACTCTGCTGAACTGTCACTTTGCTGTTCTTTGAAGTTTACCTCACTTTTTGTTTTTTTGGATTTAATTGCAGAGATCTCTTTCTTCAGCTTCTCAGAGTTGAACAGTGATAAGTTTCCAGTTCTCTGCCCTACATTTAAAGTCTCTGGCAGGGTAAAACTTCTGTCTCCATCACTCTGAAAACTTTGATCTGGACAGTCTCTCTCACTCACACATATACCTCCCACAGAGCTGTTTTCTGCATTGGCAGTTTTACCTGTGCTTGCTCTGGGTGAAGGAGCTAAGTGTGCTGACACCTGAGGACCAGCAGGAACCTGCAAATCAGAGTTACCTTCTGAGGTGTTTTGGCGTTCTACAACTTCCAGCCCCTTATTTAGTGATTCCCCCCCAGGCCCCTTGTCCATGGTGTTTCCAGGTTGCTGGCTGGGATGGCTGAGTGGAGAGGTCTGGGTGGAGAGGGCTGTAAAAGCTGCTTGACAATAACCAGGCTGCTGCTCTGTTGTCTTTTGAATGCAGCTGGATTTATACGACTTATCAGTGAGAATTACATCCCTGGGTGCCTGTAATGGTGAAGGAGATCCTTGTGCCCCTGGATTTTTGTCAGGCTTCATATTGCCTGTTTCTGTGACACAAGCACTGCCCTCACAATTTATCTGCATGTTTCCATCTTTCTGGGTGGCTTCCCCATCAGCAGTCAGAATATTTTCTGAGTTTTTTGCCATTAATGGCATTTTCCTTAGAGTTTCTGGATGAGATATTTGAGGATCATTTTTCTCAGAATTATCAGAAGTATGTGCTATTTCTGTATCACTTGGCAAAGCCTGTGACATGTTAGTGGCACTTGCTGAATCCTGTGCCCCTGGAGGGGTGTTTATAGCAGCGGCACAGCTTTCCCCAGTATTATCCTGCATCCTGCACACGCTGCCTGGCTGTTCACTCTTGTCAGATTCTTTACAAAACGTATTGCTCTGGCATGCTGCTTCATGCTGACTGGCTGAGATCAAAGAATTATTACCCTGCTCGGGCTTGTTGGAGTTTTGCTTACTGCAGCAGTTTTCTTCTGCCTTGACATCGGTTTTGTTTTGCTTGTTGCAATCTCGCAAATTAAGCGTGGTCACACCTGAAGTGTCTTGCCTGTGTTTGCTGCTGCACACATCCTCAGCAGTGCTGTTGTCCTTGTGTTCTTTTGCCCTCTCTGAGTCACACTGGGGTTTTGCTGGACCCAGCACAGAAGATTCTTTATTAGGGTTGTTTGAAATGTTCAGAGGTATCTGTGCTATGTTGCTGTGATTATTTAAGTCCAACGGCCATTCAGGTTGTGGTGCCCTTTCTTTGTGTTCCTGATCATCTGTTCCTGTGGCAGCTGTCACACTGCTTTGGTGCTTCTGCTGTTCAAGTGCTGTGTTTGAACTCCAGCCAGCGACAGCAGCAGCACCCCCCAACTGCTCTGTTTGCTCTGCCTGGGGAAGAGCAGTTGGAGCACCTGCATTTTCCTGCCCCTCTCTGCCCCTGCTCTCCAGGCCCTCCGAAGAGCTGCACGTGCCACTCTCTGAGGGGCAGTTGTTTGCAGGGATGTGGCTGTCACCCCCTTCCTCCACATGCACTTGCTGAGCAGTAAGTTCTAAAGTACCAGCAGCAGCCTTGGGGGTTTCTGGACGAGCCATCTGCGTATTCCTGTGACTTTCTGTAGCCACTGGCTCCAGCTGGGCTTGCATTGGCACATCTGATTGGCATTCACTTCTCAGTGCCAAGTCTTTGTCCTCCATGGAACTTTTCACTGCAGATTGGTGCTTCTCCTCATTTTCTTTTCCATCCTCAGCATTGCTTGGTGCAGCTGCAGGTTCCTGCTCTGGACCACAGCAAGGCACTTCAGTGGCGTGACTGTTCTGTTCTTTGGTTTCCAGAGCCTGTGAGGTCTCCTTGGTTTGTACAGCCATGCAATCCACAGTCCCTGCCCACTCCTCCAAGCCCTGGAGATCAAGTTTTAATTTGGGCATTTTTGCACTTTCTCCTGACTTGCTAAAGCTCTCAGGCTTTTCTTGACTCTCAACTTTGCCTTCAGATTCCAACACAGTTTCTGTAGCAAAAGCCTTTTCCCAGGATTCATCCTGCTTACTCTGCTTACTATTACTGTTCCCAGGGTGCAGAGGCAGTGAACTGTATGCACCGTCCAAACAAACCTTTTCAGTCCTGTTACAGCCTGGCTGGCCCAACGTTTCTCCTTCTGGCTCAGTGTTAAAGCAATCAGAACTCCGTGGGCATTCCTCCCCTGCAAACTGTGGTGCAGCCACGAGCTTGTTCTCCAGGTCATCCGGGCCAGCTGTTTTCTCTTTACTCAATAGTTGTTCAGGTTTACAACCAAGAGACTGTGAATTGCCCTCAGGAGTTTTCAAGTTACTCCCTAAATTCAGAGGCTTTCCCTCACCTTCCTCCTCTGGGTGACCTGTTGAAGTGTTTTCACAAAGGCTGAATTCTTCAAGATTGTGTTCCAAGTAGGTATTTTCTGTGTCCTGGTGGTGGCTACTAACAGAGCTCAATAGCTGTATTCCTGCCCCACTGGAGCCCTCAGGTAATTCACTGGTTTCTGACACTTGTGTATCCTCTGTTCTGATTTCATATTTTTCTCCTGTTACATCCGCCTCGATTTCTTTCTGATACAGCTCTGTGGATCTGCTCAAAGAAGTACTTAATGCATATTCTTCCAGTAATAATCTTTTATCTACCAGGGAATTTTCCTTGGTGGGACTGATAATGCTTTCCGTTTCAGAAAGTGTTGTGCTTTCTCTAGACACATCATCAGCTTTTATAATTTCATTGCTGCTGGCTTCATCTTTTGGGCTTTCAGTTGTGACAGCTGATTTTTCTTCTTCCTCTTGCTTAAATGATAAAGGCACACTGAAATGCTTGGCACTAACAAGCTCATCCTCCTTTTGAAGCTCTCTTTGAAAAATGGATTTGCTTTTTTCAGAGGCTGTTTTCACTGTTTCGCTCCTCAGTGAATCTTGAGAGTCATTTCCAGGCACATATTCCCTTGAAGGCTCTTCAGGCTTTGGTACCAGGGAGAGATTTGGAGGGTTAGAAGGCAACTCTGACATTAAAGTACAGGGTTCTGATTGCTTCCTTTTGCTTACAGATAGAGCTGGATTGGCCTCATTCCCTTTAGCTGTTGTTCCAGCCCCCATCTGTAGGTTACAGACCTCACTGAAGCTCTGAGCATTCACAATTGCTCCAAATTTTTCACTGTCTGAGCCTCCTGTTGCTGGATAATTTAGGATTAAGGTTTCCTTTTTCATTAGCAGACCCTCTCCACCATCTGTGTCCTGTCTACCTTGCTGCATTACAGCCTGCAGCTGACCTACTTCCAAAACTCCTCGCTCCTGCTCGGCCTCCTGAGCAGGAAAATAATCTGCTGCTGCCTGACCCTGGGGAAGCGTGCTGACATGTGGCTCCCTCACGCCACCCAGCTGTTCACTCTGCCAGAGAGGTCCTAATTCACTCAAACTTATTTGTGGGACTCCTTGCATTTCTATGATTGCAGGGGGAGAGCTGGGCTCCAGGCTTGGGAATCTTGGCTCTTTCTCGTTGTTTTTGGTATAGCAGGCAGCAATATTGTCACATTTTGGTCCTCTCTCCACAGATTTGGCATGTGCTAGTCCCTCTTTGTCACTCACTGGACCTGGTGATGGCAGTGCTCTGTTGTAATCTGAGGTGGGTAACTTGTCCTTGCTGCTTGTGACATCTGCTGTGACGAGTTCTTTGGCCAAGTCTGCAAGAGGCACTGAGACAGGCAGGCTTCTCGCTCTTGCTTCAACAGAGTGCTTTAAGAAATTAGAGTCTGTTTGTCCTCCTTGCTCTTGCAAGATAATGTTCTGTCCTGTCACCTCTGAAGACACCATGCTTGACTTTGGGTTGGATAGCTCTTCAGCATTGTGGCTACTGATGCCTTCGTTACCGATGCTGCCAACAATGGAAACGTTTATTTGTTTCATGTCAATAAAGAAGCAAAGAATATGAAGCAAAGAATAAAACCAGTTTGTGCCACTGATGTTTCAAAGCCATGCACCGCATGCACTGAGAAGCTGATAATCTGCTTTCAGGAGTTAAACCATCAGGCGCAGTGATTTAAACACTCATCACTCTGGAAAGTATGTCCCCAGCCTTACCTGAGAACCACCATGCTCATTTAACCATTTCAAAATCTTAGATGAGTGTGGGGAGAGGGGACACACATCCAACAGACTAAGGGAGTAACATGGGGAAAATGGGAGAAAAAAAAACTGAGAAAACCCCCAGCACCTGAAAGAAAGGCTTTTTGTCTCTGCTTCCAAGAGCTTACTCTGCCCACAGCTAAAGGCTGAGCACTCCACAGGGACTGCTGTTATCTGGCTGTGCTCGGGTGTGGAGCAGGAGATTAAGAAGGGCCCATCTGCTGAATGTTTCCTCCAACTGATCAGCACGGCTGGTTCTCACCAAAAGGTCAAAGGTCTGCCAAATGCAGGATGGTGCCTCACGATGAAACACACCCTATGAGGTCATTTAGTTGCAGTGTTTGATTTCAGTGCCTGTGAGCTGTAAGCCTTGCTGTGATCTCTCTGCCCACCCATTACAGATAAGAATGGAATCAGAGATGACTAACTGCACATTTTTGCACATGCACTGTGTGGACCTCAGTTTTTCACATTGAGGTTTGCAGGTGATGACGCAGTTTAACCTTGTTCTCTCCCTCACCTTCCCTGCCTGGGCACGTTTTCACCTCCTTAGGGAACATGGAGTGAAACATCAATTCAGAACTGAATGTGGAATTGTACCCAGGAGGAAGGGGCAGCGTTCACTTAACATGAAATAATAAATCCCATCCAAAGCAAGACACACAGAGCTGGGAGGTCAGTGTGATGACAGTGAGCTCTGGTTCCAGAGCTGCACAGGAGGCAGAGGTGGCTCATGGTGATCCCAATGCTGCAGCTTTGCCAGAGCTTAGTAGGAGCAGATTACATTTCAGAAATTCAAAGTCCCCTATAGATTGGAGGTATAAAAGATGCTTAAAACACCTTCCATAAGGCCAAGCATATATTGAATTTCAAGTAATCTCCAAAAATCTGAGAAGCTCTCTGCCCAGGTTTTACAGACAAAATACTCAATGGAGAAGGTAGTCAGTGACCAGCTCTTGTGTCCCTGCAATTTAGGTCTGTGTTTATACAACCAGGGCCTTTTGGGCTGTGCCAGCCTGCACAAAATGCACTTCCAGGTGGGGCCAAACCCTCTTCTTAAACTGAGGACTGGCCAAGAAGACAGGGCTGCACCTAAAGCTGAACATGAGTCTGTTTCAGGTCCTAAAAACCTTCTTCAGTCATTGCAGTGGCAAATAAACTAGTTTTTAAAGAGCCACTGAAGTTTGCCTGTATAAAGTCTAAGCCTCAAATTGGAGATAAAACATCTATAACATGCAATTCATATATAGTTTAAAAAATTTTCAGTGATGCTTGGTGTCACTTTTAACATTTAACTTATAACACCAACATGTTTCATTTAAACTTTCAAAAAATGGTTTTGCCCAGAGGAACTTTTCTTCCCCCAGCACACTGAAAACACCTGTCCATATAAAAGTTACTGATACTGGGAATAGCAGAGGTGGCAATGCAATATTTGGGGTCTGCTGGATCACTGACAGCGTGGGGCATGGCGGGACACGAGCAAACAGCAGGGAGATGCCAGGAGGCTTTCCCTGAGGAAGGAATGCACTTTATTATTGACATTAATTTTGTTCCCAGGGAAGCTTAATTAGAAGAGGAGGGACAGAAACCACAACACTGAATAGGGGAGTGGGTGGAAAAGTGAGAGTCCGTTGCCATTCCAGCTTTTTGCTCGTGTTGCAGGTTTGCCATCTTACTGGTTAAATTTCTCATTAGCAGTTTTGTGCCCAGGGTTCTTCAATCTGGAAGCATGCTCCTGTCAGAGATATGGTGATCAGGAGGGTAACAAAAACAGGTGGAGGTTGTGGAGGGGAAGCCCTTTAACCTCTGTGAAACTGAGCTTTGGAAAAAGGAGAAAACAACATCTACAGTTACAATTCCTCCTTACCATTTATCACTAATCTCTGATTCTTTAGTTATCTTTAATCCCTTCTGTCAACAGAGTTGGAAAATGCACAGTAGTAAATCTGGGATGGAAATGTTGGTAATGTTCATCATACAGACCATACATCATCATATATTTACAATTTACATATTTCATGACTGAAATGTCTCTAAGATTTTTACACATGACATCTTTGTTACATTAGACTTCTGCTTGAAGCTATTAAATATGAAACAGTTCCAAACATGTCTGAAGTGGTTACATTTTCTTGACTGCAATTTCTAAGCCCATGAACTATCTACTGCCATGCTGGTAGCAACTTTGTCAGGAGCCAGAGTAATAAACCTGTGACTTAGCAGGTTCAAGGGAGATTCAGCATTATGAGTCAATCAAAACAATTTTTCTGGTATTCAAAAGTGCTGAAAACTTGTTCATTTTACTCAGGAGTAGATGAAGGAATTGGGACAAGTTTGTAATTAATGTATGCTGAGCAGAATTAAAATGACAGTGCTGGCACATGCTGTGACAGCAAGTGAAACCATCACTTTGGAGTGGAGCAGTACTGATTCATCATCTGTGCTACTGGAGCTTCCTCCAGTGTTTTATTCAGGACATAACACAGAATTGGAAGGTTTGAGTTTTCAATCATATGCTCAGACTGACCTGTCTGGATATCTCTGTTTATGTTTCTCCTTCTGATGTAACTAACAGGGAAAACTGTATAGGGAATGTATCCTACATCTTCCTTTGCATTATTTGCAATCTTGCTTTTCTGTCTGCAAGACATGCTGGGGTGAGACAAACATCTGTTGGGAATGACTTAAGCACAGCTGATCCTGCTTTAGGGCAGAAGGATGGACTAGATGACCTCTTAAGGTCACACCTAGTCCCATTATCTTCCACTCTTTTTAAAGGGAATAGCACTACAGGGAAATTACACCACATGCTGAAGATAATTCCCCCGAGTAAAGCCCAATCTACATTAAATCAATAATTACCTGCAGGGAACATGGGATTTCAGACAACCCATTTAATACAATCAACATAAAACTATGACCTTAAAAGTTTGGATGTTTGAACACAGGAAAATAAAATGTGGGTACTTGATCTCCTTTGTTTGTAATCTGACTAAGGAAAAATTCATTCCTATTTAAAACAAAACATGCAAATGACAAAGCATGGAAGAACATTTGAGTTCCTTGTAGGTCACGTAGAGTTTAGGGAGGAAAGAGTAACTTTGCGAGGAGTAATTGCAGCATGATATGTTAAAAGGAAATGCAGTCATGTAAAGATGTATGTGCATGTTAAAAGGAAATGCAGTCATGTAAAGAAGTAGGTGCATCTGTAACTTGAAATATGTTTGTCCCACTGCACTCCAGAGTTACCAAAGGGAACTTTTCCCTTATCTTAGAAGTTAAGCACATGGTTAAGGGTTTGCAAATCCAAGGCCCAAACATACTGACCACGTGAATGCTATACTTCCAGTTACAACATCCAATAACAACCAGTAAAATCTCTACATGCCTAAAATGTTTGTTTTGCATAAATAATTACTGAGAAGTTGCTTGTTTGGAAGCACATTGCAAATTTACTGACTAATTTTTAATACACATAGTTAACCTCTTTCCACCATCAGAAGGTTCTGTGGCAAGTCTGAATTTAAGAGTCCTGCTTTGGTTACTAAGATATTTATTAGGAGAGCACTGCCTGGTCTGTGTTTAGGGTGTGAAGCTATAAAGGGTGTTAAGAAATAGATGACTTATGGTGCATATCCCATAAATACTTCCAGATTAAGAGCCGTGCCCAATGCACCAGCCATTAACACTTGAAGTCACAACTTCCATTACTCTGCTTTGTCATCCACAGCAAAGGCAAAGGGCCAGAAGATAAAACCAGCAACAGCAGCAAGACAAAAACTCTCTGCCATTCAACATTTACCAGCTGAGGGAGAGTGTATGTGGAAAGGTGGGGGTTAGAGATACCCAAATATGTTAGGCATACTTGATAAACAACAAGAAATGAAGATACCAACACAGAAAATTGTAGATAATTCAAAATTTCCATTTCTTATGCCTTTGCTATCCTTCTAAAACACGCAGCAGTTGTTGAAAGGACAGGCAGCCTTCCCAGCCCAGCTACGCTTGTGAGGGAAAAGCACCAAGTGGCAAAGCCTCTGAATCCCAGAGCTCACAGACAGCTGCCATCCACAGTGACGTAACTCAGAGCCTGAGTGATTATATTCCCAGGAGCATCAGCCTGAAATCTGAGGGTGAATTTAGAAAGCACTGGAGGGAACAAATGCACAGCCAGCTCTGTAAGCACGGCACACGTAGAGCTGCCTCTCGACTGTTTCTGTTCTCTTTCCCCTGACACAGGAGAGTTCAGCGTCTACATTTTGAATTTACACATTTGGACATGGTGCACTGCAAGACTTGAGTTAACTTGGGGAGT
This sequence comes from Sakesphorus luctuosus, assembly GCA_013396695.1. Taxonomy (NCBI): domain Eukaryota; kingdom Metazoa; phylum Chordata; class Aves; order Passeriformes; family Thamnophilidae; genus Sakesphorus; species Sakesphorus luctuosus. The sequence goes on from VWZD01011454.1 coordinate 38,561, forward strand.
CCAGCATTTTAATCTGTTCCTAAGAGGTATTGGAAGTTAATTAGGGAGGTGGAATCCATTTCCATATTCCCTTTCAAAAAAAGAAAAAAAAAGTCACAGTTTTAGAGGCTGAGCAAGTCACTATTTGAGTTTCTCAGTATAAACAAACACATGAGAAATCCATCATCTCTAAAGGGCTGCTGGCAGCAGCCAGCCTCCCCCGCCCTCCCTGTGCATCTAAGCTTTCAGGAAAAAGTGAAGCAGGAATAATGATCCCTATGATGCTCCTGGGAATGTGCTCTGCTTCCCCCCAACCCCCCATCACTCTTCACCTCCTTGTTCCACACACGGAATAAAACGTGGGCCCTGCAATATTTTAAGTCTGAGCAAACTGAACTGCTCCAACAACAAAGAAGTGAGCTGTACTACTCCTGCAGCAAGGAAGTGTGGCCCGATCTTCAGCTCCAGCTCCAGGAGTGGCTCCTGGTCTCCATCAGATACCCACAGAGCCAGCAGGAAGCTCGGCACCGAACAGACTGTCCCACAGGATGTGTGGCAGCTCCAGCTCCTCATTCCACATGGCTCTGGGTGTCCCACAGGATGTGTGGCAGCTCCAGCTCCTCACTCCTCATGGCTCTACACTGGGTGTCCCACAGGATGTGTGGCAGCTCCAGCTCCTCATTCCACATGGCTCTACACTGGGTGTCCCACAGGATGTGTGGCAGCTCCAGCTCCAGCTCCTCATGGCTCTGGGTGTCCCACAGGATGTGTGGCAGCTCCAGCTCCTCATTCCACATGGCTCTGGGTGTCCCACAGGATGTGTGGCAGCTCCAGCTCCTCATTCCACATGGCTTTGGGTGTCCCACAGGATGTGTGGCAGCTCCAGCTCCTCACTCCACATGGCTCTGGGTGTCCCACAGGATGTGTGGCAGCTCCAGCTCCTCATTCCACAGGGCTCTGGGTGTTCCACAGGATCTGTGAGCAGCACTCTGTGTGGGGCAGCAGCCAAGATCATCCACCAAGAGTGCTCAATCCCCTGAACTGCTCCTGGATGAGGATCTTTTAAACTGTTGTATCTGCTTCTTCCTAAATCTGCTGGAAAAAGTGTCTCTGGGGTTGAGTTGTCCAGGTGAGGATTGTCCAGGTGAGTGTTGTGCAGCAGGGGAAAGGCAATGGTTACACCAATGCAAAGCCTGAGGCTTGCTAACCATTCCAGCTCTTCAGCATTTTTATTCCACGTGGAAAGTTCACAGATTAATTACTGTCAATGGTCCTACTTTTCAGCATATGGGACTAGTGAGAAACAGGTAAAAAAATTGGTCTGAAACAGACCATTCTAACGTTACAGACATTTTGAATTTCAAAATACAAGAGTTTAAAATTGACTGAAACAACTTCAGAGAATTTGTGGAGGGTGGGAGGAAGCCACCCAGAGGACTGGAAAAAAGCAAACGTGGTAGTTTTCCACCCAGAGATACTCCATCTGAAGATGGAAGGTCACAGGCTCTGAAGACTCCAAGAGGTCACTTCAGGGTGGAAAAGATGTGTTCAAAGCAGCACAGGGGAGTGAGATAAAAATAAACAGCTTGGAATGTGGGACTTCAAAGATTTTCCGTTTATTGTCTTCACTTCTATTTTGGCAGGATATGACTTACAAGGCACCCAAGCCAGGCATGTGCCAGCAGTTTCAGGAGTGAGGCTACACAACAAGTAATTGCCTGAGCTCCCACCCATCTACTAAATTTCCTGCAACAAGAATCTTATGAATCCCTTCAAGCTGACTCACCCATGGAACAGTCAGCTCTCACAAGTCATAATTTGCCTGCTGCAATGTGCTTTAGCCAGCTGGAATTTAAGGCTAAATGTTCCAGGCGCTTCCATTTTCAAAAGGAACACCTAAAGAACTGCTGTGATACCAGTTTTGAGCAATACAGTTTTTTAAAAATGCAAATTTGTTACAGAACAGTATAAAATTACTGTATGCTAATGTTAAAAAAAAAAGGCAAGACTGCACTTGCTTCAGCCAAACCACAAATATTCCAAAGCCAAGATAAGAGCCTGCAGTGTATCAGGTGGATGATGGTACAAATGCATCTCTCAGTTGGAGGGTGCAGGGCTGGTGCAGTTCTAGGTCTCCTACCTGTGCTTGTGCAGTTTCACAAATAAAGCCACTTTGCAGGAATGTTAGTCATGATAGACCTACTATAAATCCCAGCACTTGGTCATACTCATCATTTCCTCTCTTTTTTCCCCTTCCCAACACATAACCTGCACACTGGTAAGAACAGCAAAAAATGGCTATTTTACTGTCACAAATCAGAATGCATCACGTTGTAAGTAGCTTACAAGAAATTTATATTTTCTTCAGCAGGACAGTGTGGTTACCACCACACAAAAACAATATAGTGATTATACACATGTAGTATTTGTTAAATGAAGAAACAAATGAACAAAATACATCTCTAAAAATCTCACCCTGTCCATTTACAGCACCACCCTAAAATCAATTTTCTTTAGCCAGTGAGAATGACATCTATGGCTTCCCTCATATGACATTAAAATGGAAAGACACTCTCACAGACAGGAGAATCATATCCAAGAAAAAGCTGTTTCATGTATAGACCTGGTAGATAGCAGAGTGATGCTGGATTACACAAGCTGTGTGTCTCTAGGAAAGAAGCACAACCTTTCAACACTTATTTAAACTTCATGCCTAAATACCTTTATCATTATAAATTGATTTAGCAATCTTAGTCTTGCTCAGACTCTATTATTTTCAGTAAATAATTAAAATGTGCTAGTGGCAGTCAGAAGAAATAGAATTAACAGTACATATCTTCCTATGTGTGTATTGAAGTACAACAACCTACTGGGGTGTAAGAGCTCCGTGGCACAGCCAAACCGACCCCTCCAGAAAATAAGCTGCTCTTTTTTGGCAAGTCATTTTAGACTATGTCATGTGTCTGAATTCCCCTGAAATGTCCTTAATGTGGTCAATGACAATTGTACTTAAAACCTGAATTTGGATTTAAACTGCCACAAACTGTTGCATAATATCAATAATTTTAAAATAGAATAGAATAGACTGGAATAGACCAGACTAGACTAGAATATTGCAAGGGACCAATCATGGTTCAACTGCCTGAGCACTTCAGGGCTGACCAAAAGTTAAAGCAAATTATTAAAGTCATTGTCGAAATTTCCCCTTTGCCTTCTAAGCACTGTCAGGCTTGGGGCATTGACCACCTCTCTAAGAATCCTGTTCCAGTGTTTGACCACCCTCTCCATAAAGAAAAGCTTAATCTTCATAGTTCTTATAAAAAGGGGATAAGAACAGTTTATTGCCTGGGATAGCGTTAACAGCATCTGAAACATTTTACTTGATGTCTGTTTGTTCTTGGTTTTCATTCCTCAAGTTTACATCTTTCAAAGAAATACAATTAGAAATGGTAACCAGGGCTGGTGGAAACACACTCTGCTTTAAGGGATGTGGCAAATCTTTCTGTAGTGAACTCTCCAATCTTAAAGAACATTTGTGAAAACATTTCAAAAGGTGCCCACAGCCTAAAAATCCTACACATTTCTCAGCAAGTTACTGCTACTCCTAAATTGTATTTATCATTCTATCCCATCATCCTTGTGAGTCCCTTCCAAGTCAGGATATTCTATGGTTTTGTGATCTACAAAGTATTCAGCTCTGAAATCATTGTAGTATTACATCATTTCTTCATTGCAGCAGCTGAAAACAACCGTGGCATGGGAAAATCCAAGTGTACAAGTGAAAAGAACTAATGCTTCAGACAAAATGTTCCCTTTGGGATATTAAATAAAATCCAGATTATGTTACCTTCTGCCATCCTTAATAGCACCAAAGAATATCTTAACTCGGCAAGTAGTTCTAGTTATTTTATAAAGTGAATTTTAAGACACTTAGAAGAGTGCAATGCTAATAAATATTAGCTGAGTTGGTTCTTTTTAGTAGGATTATAATACAGAGCTGAGCACAGCATTTTGCAATTGCTTACAATTACATCTTATTTCAGTCATTTAAGACCACAAAAGACCCTTCAATGTTTCTCTGTCTCAGATGAGAGTTTATTAGTACAAGCAAAAAGCATAGAAAGTTTAGGTCAAGGGTTACTACAACAGATGGAGCCTTGTTTATAGTTATTCAGTTAGGCAAGAAAGTCAGTTTGGTAAACAGTAGTCTGGTGGTGTCAGTTATTTTTGAGGACTGCATCTGCATCATCCTCATCCTCATCATCCATCAGGGTGACAGACTTTGAAAATCCATTCCACACTGAACAGAAACTAAATGCACAGCCCCCAGCTATCAACAGCACCAGGGCTTTGATGCAATTCCCAGGAAGAAACTTCATTTCTTACCTTGTAGCTCCTGGAACTGATGGGGTTATGCTCTCAGCCAGTGGCACAGCAGCAGGAAGAGGATCTGAGCTGTCCTGACCTCCAGACCTTCCTGCCTTGTTGTCCTGAGGGCTCCTTTTGGAATTGTGCCCATTACCAGGAGCTTGGCCCAATTCTGAATCTTGTGGAGTGTTCTAGGATGAAAAAAAGAGAACAGTTGAAATGGCTGCTGCTGGTTTGGAGAATACAGAAACTTGAGGAGTTTTGTTCTGCCCTCTGCCAGACTTCTGCAGATTTCACTGCTTTGATGGAACTCACAGGTTGTAAAGCCAAGCCATTTTCTTATTAACTACAGAAAAACAGAAGGAAGTGGCTGAGCCAGAAATAAATCCGAGGAAAAGAAGAGGGAGAGAAGAATGCAACAATTGTTCTAAAGCAGCCAGGGCCTTTACTGACCCAAGGAGGGTATCATCTTCTTTTCCAAGCCTGGCAAATGCCTCCTTGCTAAGCAAGTTTAAAATGAGAAAGCATGGAAGCTGGCTGTCAACTTGGACACTCATAATATTAGCAGTATATTTGGAGTCAAGTTGGAGATCAAGCCAACGTCAGTCAAGACCCAGCACTTGAATCCAAGTCAAGATTCCTTCCCTCCCACTTCAACAAAGCTCAGAATGCCTCTGAACAGAGACAGAGGGCTTGATTCTTCAGCTCCCTGCCTTTCTGTGACAACAGCTACAGGAAATTCTGCAGTTTCTGCAGTGATAGCTACAGAAATGCTACTACACAGCTGCAGGAATGCTGAAGGACCTCTTCTCAAGGGTAAATATTTACCCAGGATCTTCATCCATGGAGACATGCCTTTACATGAGTGGGGGTTTTTTTGTTTTGTTTCTATTCCAAACTATTGGGTTTGCTCCAGGGAGGAAGAGAGTCCTGTGCAAACACCAGGGCTGTGCCTGCAAATTCCTGGGGTTCTACAACACCCTTTGAGACTGCTTACAACAGGTAGTGGCACCCTCCTACTGAATTGTTTTTCTTTGGCAGAACTATCTTCAGAAGGTGAAGAATTGCTGGTAAGGGCTGCTCTGAAACAGTGGCTGAGGATGTTCCTCAAGTATAGCAAAAGAACTGGAGTAATGGAGAGAAACAATTAAGTGCAATGGAAAAACAAAGTCTGAATGAAGAAGGTCTTTTCCAAATCCTCTGGCACATCAAGCAGTAGTTAAAAAAAGGAAAACTGCTTCATCAGATCACCCTTAACACACAATCACTGTTGTTTCAATTTCTAACGGTAACTGTAAAAAGCCTTAATGTAAAGGTATGTAAGTGTGTTCACTGACGGGGGAGAACCACTTCAGAGTAATGTCAGAGATTAAAGTCACAATTCCACACTCATCTTTTGGGTTTTCTGACTCTCAAGTTTCATGTTTATTTTGTTCTAGCAGTAGTCAATAAGTTGCAGAGTGCTATTGTTTCCAAAATGACACTGCTCTGTGTGAACACGGTGTGTTCCCACACAGCCAAAGGCTCCCCGTGCTCAGAGCCAGCAATGAGACACCCAGTGGACAAGCAAAGCCCGTGTAATGAGCAATTGAAAAGGTCAGGGCATACTGAAGATATGAAAATACTTCCTTTAGACTTAAGACAAATTTGATTAACTCTGATATCCTCTGCCTTTCCCTGGAGGAGCCCCTTCACTTCAGCTCTGTTTGCAGAAGTCTCCTTTATCACCCCGCTTTCCGCTGGGATAGACCAAGGGCTCTTGGTTTCATGATTATTAAGCACTTACCCAGCATGTGCTGACATCTGGCATTTAGAATATTTATCTAAGTATAGATGTTGGCCCCAAACCCAGAGTATATGGCAAAAAAAAATACTAGAACATCAAGATTTATACAAGGAAATTTGTTTCTTACAGCCAGAAAAAAACCCCCAACAAACTAAAAAACCTTGAGTGAGTTTACAGGACTCTGTTTTGCAGAGAGAAAGAACTGTGAAAAAAATGGGTTATTAAATTAATTATCAGGAAAAAACCTCAACCAGTGGTTGGTACACTCCCAAGAAGCCAGGAGAGGCAGCCACAGTGCCACACTCTTCCTTAGTCCATGTACCATGAGGGGTACAGGTGGCAGATGTGCCACAAAAAAATGCCTTATGGTAGCAGCCAAAGGAAGAATCATTTTCAGGCCACTTTTAGACAGAAATGACCTCCTGTCCTTTCCCAGCAGGGCAGAGAGGGTAAGGAGAACTGCACAAAGAACACCAAAAAATTAGCCTAATTTACAAATTGGTCCAGATGCCTCAAGCAGTTGGCAAGAACAGTGAGAAGTAATTATTTATTTTATTTTTATCTTCCTTACTACTACTATCTCCAATTTTCTTCAGCTGCTTTGGGTGCCAGGCTGGATGAACTACCTCACATCTCTTCAGAAGATGAAGAGCTGCATGTTTTGTCTCCATCTCCTAAAGCCTCTGTCATGTCCCATAATAGAAAGGTGCACACTGAATAATTGAGTAATTAACTTACACTGCAGTCTCAGTAGCCACACACTGCTTCTAATTAGTCTGTCCTTCACAAGCTCAGCCACTTAACTCAAAAGGCTCCTTTAGGTTATAATCCTCTGGCCTACAGACGTCCAATCATCCCACTTTTGGAGCATGGCATATTGGGGATGCCTCTTGCACATAAATCTCAAGAGCAGAACTCCTGTGCAGAGAACCAGCATCCTTTGGGTTGTCATCCAGGGTCACAAATCCCACGAGACATGTGACAACCAAGAGTTAATCATCAGTATGGGCTCAGTTGTGGCATCAGAAGGAAACACTATTGCCTGTCATATCATAAACCAAAGAGCCTCATTGTTACTGGGGCTCCAAAAACACAAACAGATACACTGAGACCCAACTCAGAGGTTACACCTGCCAGGTACTTGCAAGCAGCAGTGCAGCTATTTTAGGACAGTTTGAAACTGTAACATGGAATCAGGCTCATTTTTCATTGACTCCCTGAGTCTGATGCTTCACAGAACGCTTTGGGGCCAGAAGAATTTTGGTAGAAGTTTGCTGGGTTTTACTTTAACTCATCTCTATAATTCACAAGTGAACTACACAATATATACATTTTATGTGCCTGCTTTACCTGAACACCCCAATTCACCAAAATCAGGATGTTTCCACATTAGACAAAGAGAAGGGCCCATGACCCAGTGATTTTATCTGCTGTTCAGTAAAAATCTGGACTTAAAATCCAAACAAAAACACCGGAAGGGGCAGACTGAGAATGATCACAACAAACCAGGTCAGTTATGTGTGTTTGAAGACCACATTTAACATTTTTTAATAGGTTGTTTGGGGTCAGGGGACTGGTGGGGTTTTTTGCCGGATCTATTAATTTTGACTTTTTTGTTTTTAACTAGTTTTGTGCTCTCAGGGAACTAATGGTAAAGAAGTTACAGTTCCTTTCCCAGCTATCCCTAAGTGACTGTCATTGGCCACAGAAAAATCTGACCCCCCAGTTCATTACCAAATTCAACAAATAGTAAAACAATCTTGGCAACACAGGCCCTGCTGGAGCAGAGAGGAGTTTGAACTGTAGACACACTTATTGCCTTCTTTCCAGGCTGTTGGGTGTTTGAATGATCAAAAAGCAAAGTTGCCTATTATCTAGTAAGGCAAAAGCACATTTACATGTTCAAAAGAAGCTCAGAGGATTATTTTACCAATAATCTAAACCAAATCTTAATGTAGATATTTAAATGTAAAAGCAACCCCTAATATTCCAAGATATAGGCAAGCTTCTACATTTACTGTATTCATTTGATCATCACAAAAGAACAAGTTCTGTGAATCTGAGCCAGACAGAAGAAAAATATAATCAAATTTTTCAATTAAGTTTTTAAAATTTAAGCTAGTCATGCAAATCAGGTCCCGAACGAGCTTTGCAAAGCATGCTTTTTTATTTTTAATTAAAATCTGTGAAAACAATTAGAAAGACTATGTTTTGTTCACAGGTATCATCAGAAAGCTGCTGTTAAATAAATTACTTTTGAGGTTTCAATACATGCAGCCTCTGAAGTGATTGACTACAGAGGCTTGCAGCTAAATTTTTTGTATATTTGTTTCAAGTGTTGCATACTCCTGTTTGAAAAGGATTCTCCTTATAAAAAGGTGGTTAACTGGAAGATTTAGGTAATTATAACAAAAATCAGAACACGGAGGTTCTCAGAAGTTTTTTCGTTAAGTCAAGAATAATTAAAAAAACCCAACAACGAACAAACCAAGTTTGTCACAGAAAGTACACAAGCAACAGAAGGAAAATCAAACAGACTACACTTTTCTCCCCTTTAAGCCACCACACTATTAAATGGATAAAACAGATTCTCCTGAAATATGCAATGTAATTTGTTTTAAACCTTTCCAGAAGCATTGGAGTCTGCAAGAACATAAAGTAAATGTACAGGATCACTTTACTCTCCCAATGACTTTGAACAGGAGGCTGCAGAAAGAGAACTCCATTAACAGTGCAGCCAAAAAGATTATGGGCAGTGCTGCTCTCTGGCTGAAGTTATCACAGCAGAAAGAAATCCCTTTAGTGCTGCATGGGAGCCTGCTCAGAGCCTGGCTCCCCAAAATCCTTTGTCCCCAACGCTCATCTCCCCAAAATCCTGGCTCCCCAAAATCCTTTGTCCCCTAAAGCCCGGCTCCCCAAAGTCTGGCTCCCCAGAGCCCGGCTCCCCAAAAGCCCAGATCCAAAAACCTGGCTCTCCAAAGCGTGGCTCCCCAAAACCCAGTTCCCCAAAACCCAGTTCCCCAAAGCCTGCTCCCAAAAACTCGGCTCCCCAAAGCCTGCTCCCCAAAGCCTACTCCCCAAATCCTGCTCCCAAAAGCTCGGCTCCCCAAAGCCTGCTCCCCAAAGCCTACTCCCCAAATCCTGCTCCCAAAAGCCCGGCTCCCCAAAGCCCGGCTCTCCTGGTACAAAGCCATTGCACCAGCGCTGGGCACGGCCACAGCCTCACGTCACAGCCAGCCCAGAAACATCGCCTTTCCCAACACACCTCCCGCTCAGAGAGCTCAGCACGGGGCTGGCTTTCACACCAGGCATTCCCACTCCAGCCCCTCTAACAGAGCACTTGCTTTGACTCCCTTTCCTCTTTTCTCTCTTTAAAAGTCACTTCCCTTTCCATCTGCCCTCTGCAACATTCCTCATTGAGCACACAGCCTTTTATAGCAGTTGCTGGGACATGCCAGAGCTCTGACTAGCTGAAAGTAATCTTTGAGGACTTACATTAAGTTTCCATTCCCACTAACTCACTCTGGTTAGTGGGGGGGAAGCCGGAACAAGCCTTTACAAGTCTCAATCAATAAACCAGAAATCACCTTCCATTACAGTTTGGGGATTTTTTTAAGTTTGTTTTTAATCTGTGCCTGGTAGAAGTGGTCCACCTCTGCAGGGAGGGAGTGAGCAGTACAGGGCAGGTGCCCTTCAGGACAAAGAGCAAAGACCAGCCCTGTTCTGCAGGAACAGTAACTGAGTAGTAAAATCGATTTTAAAAGCTTTGTATCTTTGCAGAGCTGTTGTTTCTCCTTATGTGGAGAAATGGTACCAAAATGAATAAAAATTACAGTGAGTGGATATTGCTTTAACAACCAGAACTTTACAATCACAGCAGCAAACACTGGTCAGCAAAACCAGTGACTGTGGGAGAGTAACAAATTCATACCTCACATACTGGACCAAGCTTGAACTCCATGTGACACTTCAGACACGAAGAATTACACTAAAACTCAGTTTTATCACCTTGAAAGGGAGCTAAATTCTGTTTTAACAAACAGCTGGTGCAACAACCTGTGTCACTCAGTGCCTGCCCTGGCTGAGAGTGGCTGCAGTACAGCAGTTTGGAGGGGGATGCCTGTCATGGCCACTCATTGGGTTTTTGTGCCCAAACAGGACTACTAATCAGGTGGATGTAATTATGACATGATCAGATAGGAAAAGCAGACTCTTTCCTTAAGGGAGATTCCATATAGGATTTTGCAATTATAGAAGATTTTTGTCTTTTATCAGTAATGGTGTAATTTGCTGTTGCTTCTGGCATGGTTTATTTGTCTCTTGCAGGATTAGAATTTTAAGTTCACGTCTATTCTAATTAAAACCCTCAAAGGGGCAGGAATGCAAAAACTGGCATTTGGTGGTAGCCTCATTTATCTTGCTTCTCACAAATACAAGAAATAAAGCAAACTGTGATATGGGAACAATGGTATTTGAGAAATTCTGGCTACACCTTTTGATTGTAAGTACCTATGACCTTCTCTTAGAGCTCAAAGGTTGCTTTTCCTCCTGAGAAACACCTACTGACATGACTCTATGAAGGTAAAAATAAACACTGTGTATGTATATTTATATAGTCACCATCTTGTCCTTGCTTTGGCTTTTTTCACAGAATACACAATTTCCTCTCAGCCTCAACAAGACTCAAACCTTCAGGCTTCATTGCTTGTGTTTAGGACTCCACTGAGGACAATAAATTGTTTATCTGCAGATCTTTGTAGTGTCAACATAGAATCATAGAATCATAGAATCGATCGGGTTGGAAAAGACCTCCGAGATCATCAAGTCCAACATAAGTGTCTTCTCAACAGCTTGAGGAGGCTTGCTGTGTTTAAGGAGCATTCACTGAGCTAAATGAAGCATAGTGGGAGAACTGGCCTCATGGCTCTTGTTAACCTCATCCTTCCACCTGTTTAATGGGATCTGTGTTCAGAGGGCAAAGGAAAGTTCAAAGTTATCCTTGGATCTTCACAAGTCGTGCTGCAGCTTCTGATTTTCCTTTGTCCTTTTCCTCACAGCTGGTGAAGGCCTGGGTTCCTACATTGTTTTCTTAAGGATGGAAGGTATATGAGATACGGCAGGAAAGAGAGAATAAGGTTAGTGATCGAGGGGGAAAAGTCTTCATCACATAACTTGCAAGTTGCAGTCAATAAAGCTTTAGCTGAAGCAGCTTTCTGCTCAGTGGTTCTCAGCAGTCTGACAGTGAGACACTCAAGAAGATGCTGTTAGATTCCAGTGAAGTACCCTTTCGAAAATGGTCTCCAAGTTGAGTTGCAAACTCTGTTGTGCTCCCCAGACAATGATGTTTGCCTGAATAGTAATTTCTCCCTACCCACACCTGTGGAAAAGGCAAGTCCAATCATTTTCACACTACTTCTAAATGGAGAAATGTAGTAAATAATTATACATGAACTTTATAAATATATTTTTCCTTTTCATCTGTACCCCTACATGTACATTTCCCATGAGAAATGGTGATGGCTTTACTGATGCGAAGGAAACTTTTAACTATTAATTCAGCAGAGAAAGAATAGTCTTCCAACTTCCTTTTCACTATGTTTTCAAATTAAGAACCCCGTCACAACTTTGAATCTTTGTTCTTCTTTCATCCCCCCTCCTTTGCTCACAGGGAAGATGAGAATGAGAATAATAATTATTCATTGCAGTGAGAAGTGCCCCAGAATTTGCTGCATTTGCATAAAAGGATGTATAATTTTCTGAAAACAGACAGTGTTCTTTCTCTGTAAACTCAAAGAAATACTTGGTACTATTTATCATAGAATATTGGACCAGTAGTAATTCTCACTAGAAACAGGAGTTAATTAATGTGGTGACTGGAGGTGTGGCAGGACTACATAAGCATCAGGAATGGGTACACTGGCCTGCAGCCCACTGCCATCAACATCCTGATGTGCATTGGATGAACTGGAAGGAAAATTGAAAGCGAATCATAATTTAGAAAGTAAAAGTGGTGGATCACAGTGGACACAACAAACTCAGAGAAGAGCCCATGTGGGGTAACAGCATATTCCATTAACATGCCATAGGCAAAATTACTATGCAGAGAGTCGGGAATGTATTTTTGTTGAACATAAACAATGGAATGTATACAGATGTTATTGCATGATTCAAAAAGTATGTAAACACACAGCATGAGCACGAGAGTTTAGAGGAATTTGCCCAGTTATCATCTGTGGGAATGGGGACTGAATGCTGGGACGCTGCTGATGTGCCCAGTGCATCCTCTGCCCATCCCCACAGCACTGGGATCTGAAAGAACAAGCATGCCAATCCATAGAATCATAGAATCACAGATTCTGTGATTAGCAAGATCCATCAATTAACAAGATCCATCATTTCTCAGAGCCAGAAGGAAGTTGAAAGATGGGAAAAGTAATAATGCAGAATATTAACTGCAGGAGGTGCAGCAGTGAGAGTTGTCCATAACAAATAAATGCAGAAATCCTGGCAGGATCTCAGCATGACACTTCAGACAGCAACTAAACTCTTCAAAGTTGTGGCCCCTCTGGCAAGTTTCCGTGTGCTGTCTGTCTTACACATTTCACAGCAGAAAACAAGAACAAAAAGATAACCACACATTAAGATACAAAGACTCATTAAAAATAATATAGATGTGGAATAACCAGCTTTGTTTGGCTATTTATTTATTCAGAAAACCAGGAATAAGAAAGGGAAAAGCAAAACACACAGGAATAACTTCTGTGTAACTGACTTGGAAATTCCCTCTTCAGCCATGAGACAAAAGATGCTCTGCTAGAATTTCAATTCAGTAGCAGTTTCCACCTTCAAAGAGCTTTACAATTACTTGGTAACTTTGACTTTTCTGTAATCATGAGAGAGGCTGTGAAATATGACAGTGCTCCTCTTCAGAACTGTGAGTGGCAAGAATTAAAAACCTGAGCTAAAATTATTCCATATTAGAAAATCCAGCCTATCCAAGCTTTATAAAATGTTGTGCTCATTTTCCCAATGACAAAGAACTCCTTCCGCCTTAACATCCCACACAGACACCTTTAAAGTGAGAGCAAAGATGGTCTGATAATGGCATAATTCCAGTAGATGTGAGACCAAGATAGCAAACAGTCCTGGAAGTCAGTAATAACCCTGTAACATCAGCCACTCTGGGAGCTGGTCCCTGAGCTTGCTGCAAACCCCCTGGAGCAGCAAGGGTGAGGCTGGGCTGCAGGGCTGGGGTTCCCATTCCGTCACACAGCCCCTGTGCTCCTCACTGAGACTTCTCACACTTGTTGGTCCTGGGCAGCTTGGTTTTGTTTGTAAGTGTGGCTTTATCAGCTGCCACCTGAGCCCACGCCACCCAGAGCTGCAGGGCTGAGGAAGTGCACAGATACATCAGTCCCTGGGAAAGTATGAGCCTTTTCATTATGACCACGTAGATGATTTTGGGACCTTTGGCTGGCCAGGAAAGCCAGGGAAAAGCCCGAAAACAGACCCTGACATTCCCTTGTGCTACCCAGTGAATTTGGGTGGAGGAAGAAGGATGTGTCTAATGGGCAGCACAGCAGCTGAGACCTTCCACAGTTCCATAAACTGCAGTACTTTCCCATTAAAAGAATTAAAGGACACCATTAAAGAACACCTCCATTAAAGAACACCTCCATTAAAGAATACCTCCATTACTTCACCTGTATTTTCCTACCAAAGGCATCAAACTGAGTCAAAATATCTGTTCTTCTAGATTGTTTCTTTTTCAATTTAAACAACTTTCTCTTCATGTGGAGTTTGTTTTCAAGGAAAATGCATCCTAAAAACAGCTTATATTTAATTGATCATAAGCCCAACAAGCTGTGCCACTGAGAGGGGCACAGATTTGGAAACAATCTTTGGCACTGTAATAGGGCAGGGCACAACCCCAAAATCGTGTGTGCTGTTACAGCAAAACAGAACATGGTTAGTATATGTAAAATCACTCTGTTAAATGTACTGCTGGCCCCAGGCTTGCTTCATCCAAGCATTATCTTTGCTCATTTCTACTAAATTCACAATATATTTTCCTCAGAGGGTGGTCTTTACAAGACAGGTTGAGTGTTTACTTTTTCTCTAAGTGTCTACTACATTCTTCATAGTAGCACATTTATTCCGCGGATTTTTCCACTCATTAAATTAGTTCTAAACTTAGCACAGGCTCTCCCATCTTTAACGCAAACCATGTGCACAGCTTCCAAATGACTCACCGAGAGCTGGAGCTGGGCAATGGTGTTCTCTGATAAACACATAAACACAACTCGTGTCAACTGGTTGTGAGTGTAAGAACAACACCCACTGAGCTGTTTTAATGGTGCAAGAGTTGGAAGGAAAAGCACATGCAAAGGGGGTCAAGTACAGGCTGTTTCTCTAAAGCATAGATTGCTATTAAAGAAAAAAGTTAAACCAGATTTTTTTTACAACTTGCTGAAAACTTAAATGTAGCTGCCTCACAAATTTGCAGTCTGTGTCAAAAAACCCAAGAGCCAGAAGCAGATGCAGAAGAAGAGCAGCCAAGCCTGATGTTAATATTTTCAATGCAAACCATGCAAACCAGTTTCATCACCCACTACCTGCTGTGCTCCATGGCTTGTTGGTATAAGGATGACTTTATTTCCATTGGGGAATTCCTGACTAAAAATTAACATATTTAAGCATTTCAGTGACCGTATGAATGTTCACCGTTTGTTAAGTGATACTTTTCCAATAGCTGTTCAGCAGCTTAAGTGGTTTTTAAGACTTTATTAATACTTGTTATTTCTCTGTTCATAGAGAGTAATCTGGACTCCTAGCATGTTATTTTGCTTTGGAGTTTTGGTTTTTTCCTGTGTGAGGGGAGTGTCTTTTAGGAGGGTGCTTTGGTTTTTGTTGTGTATTTTACAATCTGAAAAGGAGACTAGAAGCTTCCTTTCCTTATTAGAAGAGTTTTCTATTAAATTTCTTAATAAATTCAATAACTTTTAAATAAAGTCTTCTCAATCTCAGGATGACTCCTGAACAAATATATTTGACTTTCAAAAACTTTTTGAGTGGAAGCTGTACACAATGGAGAAGAAATTCTCATTACTATTCATAGGATTTAACACGTTCTCCTCTTCCCAACCCCTGAAAAGAGCTGGGATCAAACCTTGGCCTAACAGTACAACTTGGCCAGAATAACCAAGAATTAGGGAAGATTTTTCTCCTAAAAATTATTTATGAACAAATCAGTAATACTTGCAATACTGATTGCCTTGGGAGGGTTCACTTTGCAATGCACAAGGCACAGCAGATCTGCTGAGACCTGAACTGGAAGCAAAATGAACCCTAATGCATTTTATGATCTACTGTAAGATATGGAAGAAGAGAGGATGAAACATATACCGGTATTTTAATCATTCAAATTTATGAATTTATTTAAACTAGTATCAGCATAGGAACTTCCAATGTAATTGTATATCACCAGTAATTTATCACCAGTAATCTAATGTAATTGTATATCCCTCCACTTCAAAAATCTAAAAATAACTCACCACACAGCAACCTGGATTAACAACACACCCTTCTAACATGGGTGTGAAGTCCTGGATTGGCACATTGATGGTGCAAGGTCATTTCTGAACAAGGAGAAGCTGCTGTGTGCTCACCACAGGCACTGCCCAGCTCCCAGGGGCTCTCCCCACCCTGCCCATGGCCCAGGACCCTCTTTCAGTTTCCCCAGTGATGCCAAAGGATATTGGTCCTGCTCCACTGAGCGGGGCTGACCCACAGCCTGAAATCCTGGACCTGCCTGAGCCCGTCCCTCTGCCCAGGGATGTGCCTGGTCCTGGGACTACCCCAGCTGTCCATGGCTGCCCTGCTCCCAGGCTGGGGCGGGGTGGGATCACCCAGCCCTGCTCCCAGGATGGGGGGTGGGATCACCCAACCCCGCTCCCAGGATGGGGCAGTGGGATCACCCAGCCCTGCTCGCAGACTGGAGGGATGGGATCACCCAGCCCTGCTCCCAGGATGGGGCTGGTGGGATCATCCAGCCCTGTAGATCCTCCACAGCTCCTGTACCCCAGGGAGAAACCACACACCTGATGCTTTGGAGCACTGTCGTTGCCAAAGGAGAACAAACACAGAGCTGCTTTCAATTACCATTAATGACACTTAAATATGAGTGTAATGGGGAGCAGAGGATAAACGTGGAGTGAGCAGCCTGTGGGACCAATTTCTGCAAGGTTTGCTCTAGGCCAGGAGGGAAGGAAAACACAATCCCACTGTCACACTCACCTCATTTTCTGCACTGCTGTTCTCATTGCCCATTTCAGTGCTGATGTCCAGTATCACCCAGCAATTAAAGAGAGGTCACTGGAAGAAAAGAAAAAGCTCTAAGTCTTCTGTGAAAAACCAGACTGAAATAAAACAACAAAAACCCTTGGAAATTTTGGAGGACTGTCATTTCAGTCACACCATCAGCTGCCCCTCCCATCATTCAGCTTAAAATGATTTTAAGTCACAAATCAGGGGAAGAAAACACCCGAAGTGTTGATTTCCTAATGTTTCTCTGCTGTCTTCCCTACACTGGTTTCACTTATTCTGAAAGACATTCCTTGAAACTCAGCTTTGTTACTGTTTCTAGTTTATGCCACGCCATTGTAGCAGAAAGGTCTTTTCCTTGCCAAAGTTTTTTTTTTGGATGGACAGCCCATAGGAAAAACTTATTGTTTTAACTGTGTTCAAAACACTCATATTCCTTGGAGTTCTTGGACTGAGCTGCATCTTCACATTGTCAGAGCCACAATTTTAAACGTGACCATCGCTGAAACAAACCATTTTCCATGGATGCACTCAGAAACAGAGTAAATAGCGTTTTTATCCTTAACACTGGGATCATTCCCTGTTTTTGTTAGTCACCATTCTGCTTACAGTATTATGATTTAAATACATTCTCAGTTCTAATTATTTAATTTCAAAAAATCCTCTGAGCAGTTCTAGAATTAAGTGTCTCCCCAGACATCTTTCATTTCTGTATTTTTTGAAAAGGGTATTCAATAGTAACAGTACACAACAGAGATTCACTTACAGATGTTCACTTCTCTTTCTAGGCATTTTATTTTGAGGCTCATGCATTTAATTTCACTGCATTTATGGCATTATTGAACAGGTGAAAATTACACACACTCTTGATCTTTTTTCCCAATGAATTTGAGATGGATCTGTGCCATATGTCAAGAAAAACTCGATTATCAGGCTGTAAAAGAGAGACTGCACTTTGAACGCCAAGAAAATGAAATAAGATTTTAAGGAATGTTGTTATTTATTACTGCAGTACACTCTTAAAAACTTGGAATGTTGTTTTCCTTCAGAGGAGTCTTGGAGAGAGAGAGAGAAGTTGGGTGTTGTGCTTTTAAGCTCTGCTCTGTTTAAACTTGAGTGTCTTCAGGGGATATAGTGGTGCTTCAACTTGCTCCTGTTGAAATCACTGGGCCAGGACTGCACTTTTAGTGATTAATTAGCAACGTGAGGTTTTATCTGCTGAGATTACTGCCAAATCCTCCCCAGTCTTAAAACACTTCTGAGCTACATTGAAGGTTGTAACATTTTCAACATCACTGTTCCCTGATCATGAAGTGCTCCATCCCAAAGCAGTGTGTGCACACAAATCCTTCCAGGCTCAGGTCAGGCAATGGTCCAAGACAACAGGTCAGGATTATAATATCTTAAGTATGTATTGATGTAATAAAACATTCCCTCACTGTTAGAGCTGCTGACTAAGGTTTAAACACACAGGAGGGAAAGAATAACTTGGCCAGAGCAATGTGCTTCCCTCCACAGCCAGCACAATTCCCTAGGAGTGAATATCCTGGCATTCCTGTGCCACTGACCTGCCGAGCCTTTCCCTTCCCAGCTCTCCTTCTGTTCCCGCACATCATCTGAAAACACCTGGAAATATAAAGCTCCCTAAGCTGGGAGCTCACAACCACTTGCATTAACATAAACTGGGATATAAATGAAACTCTCCCAAGTCCCCATGGAGTTGTTTAGTTAATTGGGGTGGGGTCTTGTACATTAATTGTCCAGAATGCAAATTTTGCTTATCAAGTCCCCAAATAGATAAGCCAATGTATGGCATAATGTTCTATTTATTTTAGAATAAATTTTCTCCACTGCATAAAATACTCCCAATATTTCTGCTCCAGCTCAGCAATACTGACTGTTAAGAACAGCAACTTGAGGCCAAATTTGCAACATTCAGTTGAAAGAAAAAATACTTTATTTACAGTTTTTTGTTTAAATGTATAGGAATCAAAGCAGAAAATTACAAGAGCATGGCAAAAGTGCCAGCTATCCCAAATCTTCACTAACACATAACATCATACTGTCTATTCACTCTTTTCTTTCCCTAGAGCATGAAATTTCACAATTGTCACACAATTCTCACATTACCATCTGCTCAATAATGAAGACAAATGTCATAAATAGGAAATAAAGGCATTACAGATTCTCCAACAATGAAACAAGTGATAATAATAATGTGTGAATTACATTGCAGAGTACTAAGATAACTTTTCATATTACAATGTTACTGCAGTCCTTTTTACATACATTATTTCTAAATCATTCTCTCAATGCACAAGCATAACTTAGGTTGCAAACTACTTTATCATATGTATAGAATTTCAAATAAACATTAAAAACATGCTAAAATCCATTAATTAAGTAAACATAGGTTAACAAAAAGATAATCTTCATCATCTTTCTATAGTATCTTTTACAATTTACATGTCATTATTAAAATTATTTTAACACTATGTATCTCAAAAACTGCTCACTGGTACCAAATGAGTCTGTTCAGCCTATAGAGACTTCTGTATGGTGAAACAACTGCTTTCCTGAAAGCAAGAGAGTGAGAAGATGTTTAACGTTGCACTTACATTGCAGGATTGATCTGGCAGCTTTGGATTCACTGATGCTTCCAGAGCATATCTTCAAACCATTCCTTCCATCTTCACCTCCCCATTTTTCACCTTATTTTCCTGCTGCTTCTCCTCAGACTCATGAAATGTAGGCTTTCTGTCAGGGACCCACCTTCATAACCTGCTCAACAACCAACTTGCCTCCACCCCAGGCGAGAAAGCAAACAAGTTCTTCCTCCTCTGCCTGGCCTCCCCCTGCTCTGCCAGACTGCTGTGCCTCTGCCTGCCATCAGCTGAGTGCCAATGTTGTTCCCAAAAGCAACCCCAGAGAACAGGAACCTTGGTTGAAAGGTATTTCACTTCTCCAGTTTTCTTGGCTTGTGGTATAAACAGTGCTTCTTGCACTACAAAAACTGGTCAGGGAAACTGTATCAACAACACATTGATGTTTTCAAGGGAAAATTAGTATTGAGAGGAATGTCTATTCTGCATTTTGTTTTCAGGTTTGTTTATGTGTTTAAGGTTGTCTTTCATTTTCTCATATCACTCCTGAAAGCTGTCAGAAATACCTGCCAGCAAATGTTGATGTGCTTGTTCAGGTTATGGTGAAATAATTTCCCATTTAATCATCCTCAAGGGTGGAGACATGACAAAAACCCTTTGAAATGTGATGTTGCAAGAAGTACTGGTTTGTGGGCGAGCTAATTGTTATTATTAATTCTGATTGTCCGTTCCAGTGATGCCTCCTCAAAATGCTGCTCAGAAAAACAGTTGATAACAAAAGGCTGTATATTTATCATCAGTGGCAACTCCAAGGGATCAACAAGTTTCTGTAAACGCCAGTGGTGCTTTTCGGTGCCACACACCAAAGGAATGGTCCACTGTGGGTTCACTGCACGTTGAAGAGCTGTGAGGCAGCACTGCTGAATCTGGCAGTGACATGACTAAAAGGCAGGATTTCATAGGGTCTACAAACTCTTGGCTTGAAAGTATAAAGCATGTGAAGAGTTGGAAAGCACAGTTGCAAGGTCAAGGACTACATCAGTAGCACTGCCTTTTAAGCCTTTCTGGTTTTAGGAGGTTGGTGACCCAACAATCAAAGCTGCATTATTACACCACCTTAAGCCACTGTTACTAATCAAAGAAGAATTTAAAAGAACAGAAATAAATTACCTGAGAGGTTTTTTCTCCCCTATTTTTTTAAATCACCCTGAGCTTTTTCAGGTTATAAAGTAAAGCACATATGAGTGGGTTTGGTGGCATGGGGGTAATACAATATGTGAAGGAAATCCATGTTATACATTGAAAAATTCAGAAGGGAAAAGTCAAGATCTGTAATGAAGCTCAAAAAACAAAAGATGTGAAAATGGTTGCAATATCCCCTTTTCTCTGGTCTCCCCAGCCCAATTCAGAATTCCAGAAAATCCGAAGATCATCAAATCATAGTTTAAGTGTGATTTTCCTTAGAAAACAAAACAGAGGCTTTGCAAAATTCATTGCCTTATAGACAACAAATTATGCAACATTTTTTGTTTAGGCTCTGTGCCATGAATTTAGGAGCAGGGTTCCTGTGGGACCTCAGGAAAACACAAGCCTGGTAATACATTCTTGTTTCTGCCAGCTGCATTATTTCTCCATAAACACAAACTGAACTCATATTTGGTGCTATTCCATTTTTAAGCTAAGAGCAGAAAATGCCACAAATTGAAAGTGAAGAAGCTGCCTTGTAAAAGAGTTCTCTGGCACAAACTTTGAGGAAAAGGATCTCCTGTGTATTTTTATCAACACACGTGCAAAGAAGAATTCCTCTCTGTCTGCTGACCTTGAGGAAGGTTTGCAAAGCAAGTTCTGCACCAGTGCCAGAACCAAGAGCACTGAAATGAGGGGAGAGCCACTTGTGCTGGCAGAAACCACCGCGTGCTCCAACCTCTGGACCTGCAATGACACTGCCTGACAACACTGGCATTGCACCTCTGGGTCAACTTTCTGACCCACTCTTTTGTCTGAATTAGGATTCCTTCAGGTCCTATCCCAGCTATCCCAAGCAGCACCTTTTCACTGCAAGCTGTTCCCACCTATGCAGATGCTGCTCTTCTGCTCTGCTCCAGCACAAGGACAGATTAGTTTGTGTAAACCACCAACTGTGAGAGCATTCCACATCCTCTGATGTCTCTGTTTATTCTTTTTGATTTTATAACAGAACTGGTGGGAGAAGAAGTACTCACATTGGGCTTTTTCACTGTTGTTTGATGGAATTTTCCCTGTGGTTCCTCATCCACACTTCATGCTCATCCAGGAAGACACTATTTTTTCTTGATCAAAAGAGGATCTAACCCAGGAGGACTGGAAGACTCAAACTGGGAGAAAACACAGCTCAGGTTAAAGGTAAGTTATGTCATGGGTTAATGAGTTAGGTAATTGACTAAGATCCAAATAATTTGTCATGAGTGATCAAATTTAATCCCAGTTTATATAGTATTTGGTATACTTATTAACCACACACTGCTCAGATATGTTAGCTTCTTACAAAGTGAACACATGCTACCTTAGGTATTTATATAACACATTTTAGCTTGAGGTCATTTTACTTTATGTTATAAATACTGTCAAAATAAGACAAAATATTCTCATGTTCCTTACTTTCACAAGACTGATACTGCACATAAAGGATTGCAAAGCTCTGCTGAAACACTGAGCATATTATTACACATCAGCTATTCTCATGGGAAAGAGAAAAAAGGGGAGGTGTTAAGAATTTTGCTCTTCTCTGATCTTGGTGTAACTAGTGCAAAACCATTCTTAATCTGTGCATATTACAACATCACAGAGATCTGCAAGCGTGACTGACCTATGGCAGTCCTTCAGCTCTTGCTTTCTCACAAATTCTAGAGGAGCAAACGCCAAGATCTGGGAGGGAAACCATAATCCACCGTGAGAATTATTAACCATGTAATGGTGTTGAAGTGCACAACTTGATAGGGAAGCTGTTGCTTGGTAACATCAGCAGCTGGAGCTGCTGCAACCCCGTGCTGTCGCCTGGCAACCGAAAGCTGAGCTGGATTTTTGTGAGAGTTGTGGGACTGTGTTTTGCTGCCCTTCCCCCAAGATAACCAGAAACTCCCTATGGGAACTTGCACCACTGAATCCAGCTGGGACTGAGATTTAAAGGACAGAGTGTGAGACAGTTCTTTGATCCAGCCCAGCCTTGACTGATTTGCCCCACTTAATGTACAAGTGCAAGAAGAAACAGAGATCATAGAATCATAGAATCATAGAATGGATTGGGTTGGAAAAGACCTCCGAGATCATCAAGTCCAACCCTTGGGCCAACTCCAGTCCATTTACTAGATCATGGCACTCAGTGCCACATCCAATCTGTGTTTAAAACCTCCAGGGATGGGGAATCCACCCCCTCTCTGGGCAGCCCATTCCAATGCCTGAGCACTCTCTCTGCAAAGAATTTTTTTCTGCTCTCCAACTTCAATTTCCCCTGGCAGAGCTGAGTACCTGAGTATCTGGTACTAAGAGACTAAAGCGTTTTTTAAAATAACATGTTATGAAAGTTTAAAATTATTCTTCCTATTTGTGGCTAATTTTCAATCAGTATGACAAGCTGGCCTGGAAAAATCCACTCAAGGGCACACTTCTGTTGCTTCCAAACGCCCTTGTTGTGGCACTTTAGGGCACTCCTGCACCAGGGATGTTGGTGCTCCATGGAGGTGTCACTGGGGCACCAGAAGGGGTCAGGTTGCAAACCCAGTTTCCAGGGAGGAAGTGAAAGGGGATTATTTTCTTACTGTGTGAAACCTGGAAAAAACCACTGTGATCCAAAAGTGTTTTGACTTCTGATGGGGTTCAACCTCTTCACATAGTTAAGGTATTTGGAAAGGTTTCCTTGACCCTCATGGTAATTAAGTACTTGGATATGGTGGTGGTAACAGCTACAGAAAGATGTAACCACCTTATTATGCATAGAAGAGATTGGAAGAGATTTTAGAAAGCAGTGAGAGACATCAAGTGCCTGCACAACTTCACTATGTTTTAGTCTCTGTACAGACAGTTCCTCCTCCCACCTTGAGATGTTTTAGTCTCCACATTCACGGCACAAAAAGTGTAGAGGAAGACACATATTTCTTTGGACATTAATTGATTTGCCCAAGGTAAAAAATCCCACCAAGTGGCAGAACTAGGATGTGAACACTGGCTTCCTCAGCATCCTCCAGCTGCCAGATTCTGCTGGAATTTGAGTTAATGTTACTGGAACCTTCATCAGGAACATCCCCTTCCTAAAGAAACATCAGGGTGCTAATTAATTTTATTTTACATTATATCTAGGAATATTTTGCATCTGAAACCCCAAATTGGTGATTTTAGCTTTTAACAAAATTTTCATAACACTACATGGTTTAATGCAACAACAAATGAAAGTGACTCTGGAAGTCTTAGGTGTGATTCTATTGCATCCTGCTTGTCCCTTAACTTCCTCTCTGGAAGACATGGGTCTCAGATAAATTTTGTTTTATCTGCCAGTCCCTTGAGGATGGTATGGCCACCTCAGGGGGTCTAAATGGTACTCAATGCCTACATCCATGGATCTCAATAATCTCTCTCTTGTTCATTGAGCATTAGATGTGTTAAGCACATTCAGGTTCCCTCCTGCTGCCTTGTTTGCAGATGTCGAAGTACCACAGAGGACCCAGTCCTTAAAGGTGATGCCAAAAGTATTTCATAAAATACATGTGATCCAAATAATAATATCCAGTATTGGAACATTTCTCTTTCCAAACCACATTTATACCAGCAGTTTTCCACCAGATTCCATATGCAGCACTGAAGTCAGTGGGAAGGCTGTGGGTTCAGATGAAACACAGAGCTCCGTGCACTGGCACTGACTCTCTCTGTCCATGCTAACTGTGGAGAGCTGGATGAAGAGTCATATTTAAGTTCTTAACACCATAACCAGCCAAAAGGGCTTGGGAGCTATAGAGGAGGCTGATCTACACAGCTCACCTGGCCAATCTGTGCCTATCATTGTGCAGGACTGCAAATTATTTCCTTTTTACTGCTGCCTGCCTTTTCCAAACAGCTGATTATGATTTATGAACAGTATCTCCCCCATACTGGTATTAAGAGACATATATGACTGTGTAATTCAGGTCCATAGCCAGCTTGGCAAGAGTGCACATGTGCTTTCACACTCTAAATGCAAACAGTCATTCACTCCGAGTGAAGGATCCCAGTTCCTAAAGCTCAAAGCTGAGGCAAAAAGAACGTAACTCTGACTTGGGGCAAAATTCTGGAAGCAGTGGTGGGAGGTCTGCTGCGAGGGGTGGATTTCCAGAACCTGCTGGCTCTGCTGCTTGGGCTGGTGTGCCTGCTGTGGTGTCCAGTGTCAGCACTGGGAATGGTGGGACACGACTCAGAGAGACAGAAATCCGTGCTGTGTGAGGCAGAGAAGGAACCATAAGTAAGGTGGGAGTCAGTTGGTCTAACATGTCTCTGGAAGCACATACGCAGCCTGGGAAGAATGCATCACAAGGGGAATTATTTCTTGCCTCTTTCCAGGTCCTTCCCCCTTGAAGGTATTTATTTTCCCTTCCCCTTTGAGTTTACCTGTTTCTTCTGTCCATGCATGCCCTTTATTTTCTCCCTTTGTCCAAGACACTCAGTGGAAACACAAGAGAGAGCAAAGAGCTGCCATAAGGTCTGGCATTCTGAGAGCTGACGAGGATGGCAGAGGAGAGGCTGAGTGCAAAGCTGCTCAGGAGGGAAGAGATTCCTTCCTCCTTGTTCTGCCTTTGCTGTGGGTCTGACCCAGCTGTGAGCAGCTGTCTCTGTCTCTCCCTGGCTGTGGATGGCAGCAGGATTTCATCTCCCACTGTCTTGGCCTGAGGTGTGTGTTGATATGTTGGAGTTGGCAGGTTGCAGCTGCTTTCTGGGCTTTGCGCTAACACACCCTCCGTGCCCACACAAACACCCCAGGAGAGGAGGAATTGTTCTCAGGCTTCTGGAAAGCCTCCAACACTCAAGGGAATTTCCTTGGGCTGAGGGGAGGATGCTTATTGTTCTCTTCTGCTGACCCCACACGAGTACATAACCGTGTATCCACACAGTCACACACATATATACACATGCATGTATTACATATTCCATATATATAAATGCATATAACCTATACAGGTTATATCCTTCATCCTCAGAGCCCATTTAGCCTGAAGCTGTTTTTCATATGATCATGACAGTTGTTTGATCACTGAGGGAAAATAAATTAGATTATAAACTCAGCTACTGAATATTTAACCGTGATCAATGTTCTCACTCCAGAAATGCTATTTTATCAGTAGTGAGGGCAGGCCATGAAAATAAATCTCTCAGGAGACTTGCACATCAAAACAACTTCATAGCTAGACCAGGGTTAGGTTTCAGATTCTCATCCAAGCAAGTATATTAGGTTTTTGCAGGATTAACTCTGGGAACTGAGTCATCGACCTCTGAAACTCCAGTCAAGAGAGTGCCCATATTTGTTTACAAATAAGTGAGGCTGGATGAAAAATACAGACTTTGATACTAAACATGTTGAGTTTCTCCAACCTTCTGCACCTTGAAAAGTTCCATGCAGTAAGCACAACACTTACATGTACTGCAAGCATTTAGTTGGATTAGGAAATCCTTCATGGATTCACAAGGCAGGATAAATGTTGCTGACATTTCACAAAGGCAGAACTTGAGGCTCAGGGGAGTTGAGTGATCAGGCCATTATTATGTTGTGTAATCCTGGGCTAAGCAGGAAACTATGGCTAGTGTTCAGTCCTCAGAATAGCAGTACAGGATGAAAATGGTCACTGGCTTGAATTGGCATTGCTGTTCTAAGAGAATAGATTATATTTTACATGGAATATGTATATTTCTCAAGCATGTTACACTGATTTAGCCCTGCACAAAAAGACTCCATCACATTTCAAGGCTAATCAGGACCAAAATGCTTCCTCAGGCTTATTTGTAAGGTGAGCCAGGAACATTTTTGTGCACAGTGACACCACAGAAGGATCCTCAGAGACATAATAAAGAAGGAACTTAAACCAGTAAGGCTAAAATAATTTATATGTGCTTTTTTCCAAAGGATAATAATTGTTTATTAATGAGAATGCTTCCTTACTGACATTACCATAGTTTCACCCTTGTTACAATGATTAAAACTAATATAACGAATGAATGTTTAAACTGAATGTAAATTACAAACCTATTTTCCCCTTAACTCCTTTGATTCAACCAAGCAGGACTGCAAAACAAGATTGAGAGAAGCCAGCTAAAGCCAGTCTGCCAGGTATTTATGACAATCTGGTGGCAATGAATGGTACCTGAACTGCATTCTCCTCCTCCAAACTTAAGCTCTTGCTGTTTGCCTCTGTGGTGGTGGCTTTTTAAAAAGATGATCTAATGCTGTGCTGGTGGGAAGTGGTCCCAGTGATCTGTGGTGGTTGGTGGAGATAAAGTTCCCTAAGCTGCTGGCTGTTGTTACAGATGGCACAAGTCTTCATCCTTTTGACAGACATAAACCTAATCAGCTTCACCTAACGACAGATTTAAACTCATGTAACATATTGCCTTGTCCAGCTGGGTGTGCACTATTTATAATCATGTTATCATTTTCTGCTAAGATGAGCAATATCTAGTTTCAGAAGTTCACTCTTAATTTAAAGGTGTGTTTTTTCATTTCTTCTTCATTGAGGAATACGTTATTACAGGCGTTACAGTACTTTAACTCAATCAAAGTTTTGATTTAGGGAAGGTTCCCCAGAGACCATGTCCACAAAATAATTGTTGTTACACATGATTATGCACCACACTGACATTTTAAAGCAGGAATTGTAACACTGAATGAAAATTTGGGAAGAAAACCTTCAGAAAAGACCTGAAAATGCCTGCAATACCATTCTGGAAAATGTTTCCAGACTGGTTCTTAAAGATGTGAATTTCCATTTTCATCTTGGTAAGATTTTAACATAGAATTATATCATGTTTTAGTTTAGGTCATGACACTGATTGTACTTAACAGATGAACAGATTAAGTTTGATTTTGCAGCTGGTTTCTATTTACCTACTATTTATCTACTGTCACTATTTTTTTACCCCAAAACATCATAACAGAAGGTAGAAAGTAAATGGAAATAAGCAACATTGCCTTAGTTTTTCCCTTGCTGCACTTAGGATGTCTACAACCTCAGCACATTGAGCTATCACTGTGATCTGGGGACTGCATTCATATTTGGATGTGGACTCAAAACTAAAAATGAGAATTAATTTTGGCACAGAATGCCTACAAGTCAGCACTGATCTCTGAAATGATGGCAGAAGACCAAAGCAATGTGAAAAGTAGCATCCAAGTTTTTGAGCTTGACAGATTTTCCCCAAGATTTCATCATTCAGGTGTGTTTATCCAAGCCTTATGCCTGGTTTTTTTTGGATATTAAAGATCCAAGTGCCTTTTTGTACTGCACACCCTTGACTTGCTGGCAAAAAATGTCTTTTCTTCTTAGAGCAGGAGCCAATATTGAAGATAAGGCCAGGGCTGATGCTATGCAAGTCCACACATGGAATTTTTGTCTCCCAGTTACATCAATTGTTTTTAACTCATCACAAAACACTTTGAGATATTAGTGAATGGAAAAATATAAAACTTCTACTTTAAACAGGAAACCATGACAGAGTGAAGGGAATTAAGTGCCAGTCCCTAACAGCCAAAAAGTGGATACTAACCATTTTTCAATCAGTGGAACAAGCACAAAATAAGGTCTACAATTGTTTGCCCAGTTTAAAGTTCATGTGAACAAAGATTTGTATCTTATCAAGATGTGACTCCTTTTTTCTTGTATGAGCAAACTCTTAAGGATTACCTGGTGAAGTCCTGTGCAACTAGAAAGGAGTAATATTCTCCTCTGAAAAGTGATACAGGTTGAATTAAACCTTTTTAAGTTTCAGAAAGATATTATGAGACTGTAGGATACATTAATGCAAAAAGCTTATGCATGATTTCCAAAACTCTTGAAATCTTTTTACCAGTGGGAATGGTTTAATAATGCCATGGTCGAAATGATGGTTTTGGCCTGTTAAGTCTTCATGCAGGAACTAAATATTGCATGTATGACAATTAAGAAATGTTAAGGCTCTTTTATTAGAGTGCAAGAATATTTCCATGGCCAATGCCCCTGACACACTTTACTTCTTGATGGGAGCAT
The DNA here is from genome assembly GCA_013396695.1 of Sakesphorus luctuosus. NCBI lineage: Eukaryota > Metazoa > Chordata > Aves > Passeriformes > Thamnophilidae > Sakesphorus > Sakesphorus luctuosus. The sequence continues at coordinate 66,853 of VWZD01011454.1, forward strand.
TGCAGTGATTTAAGAGTCTGACAGAAAAACTGAAAAAAACCCCCAACTTTATCTAGACCATGAATTTAAACCTCCTGCCTCTTGCATCCTGCAGAGATTTTTCATATGGGTTCAATAAAACTGAGCACTGCTCCAAACTTGTGGGTCTTTCTCATCAAGAAAGTGGTTAAGTATAATCTTTTAGTTTACAGTTAGAAGTGGCATGGAAACTGTGAGTAACAGACAGTGTAACAAGTGGGCATGGAACTTATTCCAACAGATAATAATAATAATAATTGCTGTAGTTTCAAAGGTACCAAAATGCTGCATATATAATATACACATACACACAGAAATACAGGCAATAACTCACATCATACTGGTATTACAAGTGACAGACAGCTCTGAAAAACAGAGCACATACACATCACCCTGAAGTGCTGGAGAATTCACAGTCTATATCACGCTAAAACCAAAATAGAGCACATTAAAGTCTAGGCATATGAGGTCAAAACTTGCAGATTTATTAATTTATGCTGTAAAAACTGGGGGTTCAATACACATGAATGGCTTTTTTGTACTTCCCCCCCTTTCCGCAGCAATCTTTGTGTTTCTGTCTTCAGCCAGGAGTTGCTCCCAATGCCAGTTTGTCAACATAAAATAACTGTTTGTGCTCCAGAAGATCCACACACATCCTCTCTGCCTCTTTTGGAGAGTGAGTGCAAACCTGAGCCTGGACCTCAGTGCACAGAAATGGTGCTGTTTGGCTGCCACTTCACAGAATCAGAGAAAACAGAGCTGAGGAACACGTCACTCCTCTACTTTAGTATCTCCCAAAAATATATATTTTTACAGGAAACACATTTTGGGAATGGAGAAAATGCTCTGAAATCATATTTACCAAAGAATTCCTCTGAAAATACTTGCTATTTTGTCTAGTTTGATCAATTCCTCAGTCAGATTTATTCTGCAGAAACATCTATAGTGTTGGTCCAGTAATAAAGTTTTCTGTTTTTGTTCACTGTTTCTAGGGAGACTCTCTCATGGCCCTGTTTTCTCACTCACATTTATACTGGTCTTGTTCCCTTCTGAGATATTCCTGTTGAAAATATGGCAGCTGTTCATATGAAAACAAAAATATTGGTACTGTATTTATCACATTATGTTTTGCTAGCAAGAAAACCTGTTTACACTGTACACCCAGTCAGGTTTCCATGAATCAGGAAATCTCTTCTGATTACTTACATTCAGTAGATTTCATCTAGGTAATAAAATAAATCATTCTTACCTTATATTTATGTACAGTCCCTTTAGAGTCCTATAAAACTGCCTGAAGCACACTCCTGTTTGCACATGAAGAAAATAAACACATCCAAATCCATTTGCAGGGACTCAGAGCTGACTGAGCTTTGGGTCTGCCCAAGAACCAAGAGTGCAAACTGGATCATATGCTAGCTGGGAAACCAGGGAAGTAAATGAGTCTGTCAAGTCCTAACTAGCATTTAATGACAAATTTAATTTGGCAAGACTATCTAGTTCAGTATTTTGTCAAGCTTGCTGAGGCTTGTATATTCTGTATATGGATCTTGACCAACTGCTGTATCTTGTAGTATCCTGAATCCAAGAGCTTCTAATGCAAACATACAAAACTTAAATCAAACTTTGTTTCACCATGTGACTTTTAGAACACTTTACTTAAAAAGGATTATGTCAAGAAAAATAAAAACTATAATCTGTGCTGGCTCTACTCTTATCCTGGCTGTCATCAGTGCAACTCTTCAAACCATTAGTTTCTGCAAGTGAATGTGGAATCAATTAGAATAATTTAAGCCATTCATTTAGCTTTAAGCCTAGCTCATAGATGTAGGGTGAAATTTTACTCTTTTCAGACTTGTTAGGACTTCAGGGGCTTCTATGAGTGTTGTTCCATCAGCATCAGAAAACACAACAGCTGATCTGAGAGTGTTCTGCAGCCTGGGTAGTGGCTCCCACCTGCCCCAGAATGAAGGCACATCTTTCCAGAGAAAAGGTCAGTGTGAAAGCTTAATTTGGCTTTCCTCACTGCAAGAAGCAGCACAGCACTGATTACAGAATGCCCAGTGCTACAGGTCAATTATTCCCCACTACTGCCATAAAATCATTCTCTAATACTACCATGAGAGAATTTTAAAGAAAGCTCCAAGTGGTAAGAAAGGAATATACTCGATTTACCTCAACTTTTCCATGAATGGAAGCTGACAATGAAGGCAGGGACCCTTCCCCAGCCTGCATGTTTCACAATCTGAACCTGCCCAGAGATGTCTCTCCCTCTGCTGCTGCCTGCTCTGGAAATTCTCCAAACTATTGCTTTTATTTCTACCCTGCTTGGTTTATATCAAGCCCCTTAAAATAACTAGCAAGCAATTTCCAGTGTAAATATTTTTTTTTACTATAAAGGGGAAACCTTCTGCAGAGATACCTGTGAGTATGAAGTATAACATTGGAACTGGGGGCATTTATTTGATTTGAACAGGTGTCCTTTCTAATTAGCCTCACAAACCAGTGCCCATGAGACAATCCAAGCACATCCAGTCACTGACAACTTGCTGTACTGTCAAAATAAGAAAGTTATTATAGGACTTAGATCAGCTGAGATTGGCTTTCTCCCCAACTACATTGATTCCCACAGTTTCCCCTGGAATTGTCGAAATGCTTGATGAAAAATACCCACAAGGTAATTCTGGAGCATGTGCAAAGGGATGCTGATCTCCTCAGGCCTGTCATTGGCACAGGACTCTGCTTTAAAGATGGGAAAATGAATGGATGTAATGCAGATGCAAATGCAGATGGCAGGTGACTTTAAACCAATCAAGATTAGATAATCCATCCATAGGCCCATCTGACTTTTCTGGTCAACTATCAGCCCTTTTTCCTTTCCAAAATCCTTTTAAAATAAGATTTATTGGTTCTATGTATTAGCAGCTACTTAATTAATCTTTCAATCTATAATTAAAAAGTTTTTACATAAAGGGATGGATGTTTTTTTTTTTAACTCTGACATGTATGGCAGGTTTCCAACCCATGTCTTGGGCTGTGGAAAGGGAAAAAAGTCCCCTTCTAGATAATGAGCAGCTTGATCCTGAATAGCTGAGTCATGAGGAAAAGATTCAAGCTATAAGCACTCTTTTTTCTTTTTGGTAAGATCAGGTTTTGGAGGACATATCAGCTTTATCATACAGATAGAAGCATGTCTGCCATTGTCACCCTGTGTCTGCAAATACGATTGTTAGTTTCTGCCTGAAGATAAACTTAGTTTTTAAAGGCACTTACTTGCAAAACAGTTTCTAAAACATTGTAGTGATACAAACACTGTTCAGTAATAAAATCCAGAAATAATTGAAGGGGCCATGGACTTGCATGTGGACAACAGGTGTCAATATAATGTCATCAATGTTCAAAAAAACCCAACATAATCAAATTCTTGCTAATCTCAAAGTAGCAATGTATTATTTTCATCTGAATAGCTCTAGTGGGTAGGACCAGAAGCAACTTCAACTACATGAAGATCTCTGAGAGTTTTGGTTCACCAGAGACACTGTTGTACCTAGAGATGTTCAGTATTGTGTTTAACAACCTGAAGCAAACTCTGCTTGGATGAAAGGACAAAATATTGTAGTCAGTTCTCACTTAAGAACATTGTTGAACATCTGCACAATCTGGTCTAGTGACCAGCCAGCTCATTTTATTTCTGAAATTCTGCCTGAGAAAAACACACTCTGGTTGTTACATGGCAACTTAAAAACAACAAGAAATCCTTTCGGAAACAAATCCTTACAACTCTTTCTGAAAAAAAAAGAACAACAGTGGAAGAGAGCCACATTTAAAAACTCCAGCATTTGCAAATAGTTATTACAGTCTGTAATGTTGAAACATGTTTTTAAAACAGCTATTTTAGGACACGCACATTTAACAATCAGTCTCTTGGTCTTAGAAAGATACTGTCTAACTAGGCATCATCCTGTAGACATACTATATAGGGTATGTGGATTGTAAAACAAGTTATACAAGAGATCATGAAACTATAGAACCTCAAAGGAGACACTGTTTCTAAATGGTACAGAGGAAAAACATTCTTTTATTTTATGACACTCCCTTTGTCTTTCTGTAATGTCTAAAACATAATTAGTAAACTGTTTGGAGTCTAGACATTTTTAAATTTAAAGAACTAATGGAAAATTACTTACCCAATTTTCCTCTAGACCAAAAATGAAAATGTATCCCTCTGTCCCTGATTTATATAACCTTCTGCACTCCTTCACTCCTAGCTGGTGTGTGGATCCCCTTTCTCCCGGGATCACATGAAAGTGTTCTATTAATGTGAATTGGCTGATGTTTGAGAACACTATGCTGGACAGCTATGAGGTGTAAGGAATCCGACCCAGGGAGCTGTGGGGCTCTGACACATCGGTTCTTCACAGGAATTCTCAGTTGCTGGATGAGAATAACACGAGACAGGTCCTGTACAGTGAGTGCAGCGTGTTGTCACTGTTGTTGTTGTTGTTAGCATATGGTTTGCTTAAGGCAGTGAGACAAGTTCCATGATATACCAGTGTAAGTGGAATATTTTCACTCCAGTACGTGACTACCAAGTATCAGGCTGTCTCTCTCACCTGACTTAGTAAGCAAAGGTTGGGGAAATGAACAGTTTAGCATGTGGCAAATGGATACAACCACAGCATGGCTAAAATTGACAGCTGCCTTAAGAAAACCACTGCAAGTCAGCAAGCTGAGACAGGGGAGACCAGACAGACTAGATATTAGAAAAAAAAATTGTCACTGTTCTGGTGGCCGGGCATTGGAACAGGTTGCCCAGGGATGTGGTGGAGTCCCATCCCTGGAGGTGCTTAAGGGAGGTGGATGGTGTGGCTCATGGTTACAGTGCTGGGCGGATGGTTGGACTGGGTGATGCCGGGGGCTCTTCCAATCCTGATCATCCTATGGCTCTAACCAGGTGGTCTTCAGGCTCCTTTCCGACCCAAACCATTTCATGTCTGTACGATTTATTTCACTTCCCAGAGCACAGCCCCTTGCTCAATGACTAACGCAGGCATTTCTGTGGCCATATCCATGCACTGCAGGCGCTCGGGCAGGCTCAGAGGCGCTTTATCTCCCATTTTCCCCAGACTCCGCATGTCCCGCCTCCCGCACCGCAATCCCCCGCGCCCGCAGCGCCCTCCCGAGGCGGCGGCGGGGACCGCGCCGGAGATCCCGCCCAGCTCAGAGACCCCGGAGATCCCAGAGATTCTGCCCGCTCCGGAGATCTCGCCCGTCCCAAACATCCCGCCCGTGCCGGAGATCCCGCCCACTCCGCACATCCCTCCCGCTCCGGAGATCCCGCCCGTCCCAAAGATCCCGCCCGCACCGGAGATCCCGCCCATCCCAGAGATCCCGGAGATCCCGCCCGTGCTGCCGCTGCCGATGGAGGGGCCCATGCCCCTCGGCTCCGGCGGCAGGAGCGGCCCCCGGGTCGCGATGTAGCGGCCAGCGGCGCTCCGGCAGCTCAGCGGCCGCCTCGGTACCGGGGCGGAGCGGCCCAGCCCAGTGTGCTGCGGGGCCGAGGCGGGAGCGGCAGCACTGCGGAGGGAGCCCGGGGGCCGAGCCCGCCCGGCAGATCCGCTGGGGCGCTACGCGGGCTCCAGCGGTTCGGCTCAGCTCGGCTCGGCTCGGCTCGGCTCGGTTCTGTTCGGCCCGGCTCGGCTCGGCCCGGCCCGGCCCGGCCCGGCCATGCAAGGGGGGCGGGGCCAGCCCGCCCGTGGGCCGCACCCGTTGGTGTCTTCCCCGGCGCTCTCGCAGCGCGGCCCGGCCATGGCGCACCGCGGAGACGCCTCCCCATCCACCTCCCGGGACGGACCGCAGGGCCGCCCACGGCCGCCCGCGGAGAACACGGAGGACGTGGACAGAGCGAGCGAGCAGGTGCGGCGGATGGAGATGGACGATGGTGCCGACGACGAGCACAACAGGACGATCCGCAGGCAGTACCGGGAGCTCATCTCCGCCGTGCAGCGTAAGGCCCGGCTGGGGCTGTGGGGAACTCCGGGCGTCTGGGACTTTGGGCTTGTGCTGACATGGAAACTCGACTCCCAGGAAGCGTTTGTATGGAATCGGAGAATCTTGGAGTGGTGGGGAGGCCCTTAAAGATACACAGTCTCACCCCCTGCCATGGGCGGGGACACCTTCCGCTATCCCACGGTGATCCAAGCCCTGTCCAACCTGGCCTTGGACACTTCCAGGGATGGGGCAGCCACAGCTTCTCTGGGCACCCTGTGCCGGGGCCTGCCCACTCTCACAGGGGAGAATTTCTTCCTAATACCTAATCGCAACCTACTCTCCTTCAGTGTAAGGCCCCAGGAAGGAGCCCTTGTCCTATCCCTGCATGCCCTTGTGAAAAGCCCCTTCTGCCTGTCCAGGGATAGCGAGGTTACGTGGGCTTCAGCTGCACGAACACACTGGTGCAGGGGAACTGTCAGCTTTGGACCCAGAGATGCACCAAAGTCCTTTAATTTTGCATTTATGGTGTCTGAGCTTTAGTTTTAAACACCAGGTACCAGTATGTGCCTGGACTAGAAAGTTATTCTTGGGCTTTCCAGAAAGTGCTGTGGGAGTTTTAGCATCTCCCTAGACAGATGTGCTGGTCCTTCTCCCGTGTGTGTTTGGATTGTGCTCGTTCTCTCCCAGAATTGTGGTGGTGGTTGTGTCAGTAGCACTGCCAAGTTCAGCAATGTGTGTTTGTTGTTTTCTGAATACTTGATATTTTTGGGGTTGGTTTACAGCATAACACAACACAGTGTATTGTGATCCGGTCTGTGTGCTTATAGAACTAACCAAGCGTGTAGTTTCAGCAGTTGGTTTGTTCCTTTCATGAAAATCCCTCATAATTTACAGATAACAGTTTTCTGTATGTTATTTATCCTGTGTGGTAGCTACTTTGACACTGATGCAAGTGTTTTACTGGAACCAAAAGGAATCTGGTTTGGAAGGGACTTGAAAGCTCGTCTTGTTTCCATCCCCCTTCCACTATCCCAGGTTGCTCCAAGCCCCTTCCACCCTGGCCTTGAACACTTCCAGGGATGGGGCAGCCATCCTTGCTAACATGAATTCAACCATACAAATCTTACACCATTGAAGTACCTGGAAAATTGCTACTTCACATCTAGTTAATGCATAAGCATTAATAAAAATGGAGCCTACATCATCCTGGAATAATGTGCTATTTATTCTGTATTTTTGTGTATGATGGGCAGCGAAGCAGCTAAGTTTGATTAGGTTCTGAGCATGTGTATATGGTTTGTGTGACCAAGTTTTGGTAGCAGGGGGGCTATGAATTTGAGAAGCTTCCAGAAGCTTCCCTCATGTCTACCAGTGCCAAGAGGGACCTACTCCTGGCCAAGGCTGAGCCCATCAGTGATGGCAGTAACACCTCTGTGATAACATATTTAAGAAGGAAAAAAAATAATTGTGCATCAGTACTTGTGGCCAGGAAGGAAAGGAGTGAGAATATGTGAGAGAAGCAACTGCACAGACCCCCAGTTGTGATGCCATGAGCAGCCTGCGCTGGAGCTGGGTCCTGGCAGGGACCTGTGCAGAGAGGAACCTGTGCTGGCACAGCCTGTTCCTAAAGGTCTGCACCCCGTGGAAAGGGATCCATGCTGGAGCACTTTATGAAGAACTGTTGCCCCTGGAATGGGCTCACGCTGGAGAAGTTGGTGGAGAACTGTCTCCCATGGGAGTGACCCCAGGCTGGAGCAGGGAGAGAAGGGCTCCTATCCCTAAGGATGAACCAGTGGCAGAAACAACCTGTGATGAACTGACTGCAACCCCCATTTCCCATCTCCCTGCACCACTGGAGAGGAGGAAGTAGGGAATCTGGAATAAAGTAAAATCCGAGAAGGAGGGGAAGGATGGGGAAAAGGTCTTTTTAAGATCTGTTGTACTTCTTATTGTCCAGCTCTGATTTTGTTTGATAAATTCCACCAATTTCCCCACCTCAAACCTGTTGTGCCCATGACAGTAACTGCTGAGGGATCTCTCCCTGTCTTTATCTCAACTCTCGAGCCTTTTGTTCTGTTTTCTTTCTCCCATCCAGCTGAGGAGGGGAGTGATGGAGCTTTGGTGGGCACCAGTCAGAGTCAAACAAGTACAGTATTTCTTAATGCTTCTATGTTTAAGTAATTTAGGATTTCATAGGTGTCTTTTCCCCCTAGAAAATCGTGAGGAGATGCTCAGTTCCAAAAGCAACAGGCTGACAGAAGCTTTGGAAGAAGCCAATAAACTCTTTGATGGAGGTAAAACAAATTCTGTCATCTTTATTGGAGATCTCTGGCCAAGTGTGATGTCTTATAAACAAGAGATTGAAGCTGAGATCCAAGTACTCTATCAGAAGTTTTATATAATTTAAAATAGATACGTTTAGTTGAAGATTGTTTGAGTAAGTTGGTATGAAAAAATAAATATTCCCATTTATGTGCACTTAGAAATACTCTTTTATTTTGACAAGTACACATAAATGATATCAGTGTAGAGGGGTTCATTTTACTTGAAGTAGAAAACAAGTTGGTAAAAATGCATTTATTCTTTAAGTTCATGTGTTATTTTCCCATGTTCTGTCAGTGTCACTCCTGTTCCCTCTCCTTTTTTAATGCAAATATTATTGTAAGGATTACATAAGTAAGTGCATTGGAGGCCATTGTAATAAAATGATTTGCAAAGCTCTAATGCCAGGATAGTCCCTATGCTGAATTTTATTATTGTATTTTTTGACAATTTCATATTAGCATAAAATCTTTTCTGTCACAGTTTGCCGTGCACGAGAGGCTGCTCTGGATGCCCAGTTTCTGGTCTTAGCATCCAATCTAGGGAAGGAGAAGGCCAATGAGTTACACTCTGAGATGACATCATTTGATTCAGCAGCATTTGCAGAAGACTTGGTAAGTTCCAGGCTCTGAATTTGTCAACATTTTTGCTGGAGGTTTGCCCTGTTTGCTACAGAATCATAAAGAAAAGCCTGAGATTGTCAGGCAATACTTGGCAGTTCTGATAGAATTGAATGCTCTTCCTATGAATTTCTTTGATTAGCTTTCTTTATCTGGTTGGTGGTGTTAGTTGCTTTAAACTATGAATTAAGCACTTCCAATAGGGGAAAACGTAACTTAAAATGCAGACACCCCGCAACATTATTGCACTGCTGCTTCTTTATCACTGTTGAGTCAGTTTGTGCTCTTAAGGTCTTCTGCACACTTTTTAGAGTCACTCTTTTGTAGTTTCTCAGTAGCTAAGAGGTTTCTTTATCCTGTCTCCTGCTTTCTGTGTTTTTGGATAGAGTTCTTAAGGTGCTGTATCACTGACAGGATGTTGGGTGACCTGAATGCTTTTAGACTCAGCATGTTGGTCTCTTTGTGCTGTGGCTGGGTGGAAGAGCTGGTTCAGAATGGCTTTTATGCAGGCTGTTGGGGGTTTTTCCTCCTTGAAAATTTTCCCTTATGTTACAGCAAATCAATAAGGAATCTGAGTCTTTGGTCAAGTCTAGATCTCTGAAATACAAAACCCCATTGACTTCAGTTGTTTTATTGAAGTTTTTCCTGGGTTAGTCTGGACTGGTGGATGCAGGGATAGGCTGAAGAAGTTGTTCTGTGGTATTTGAGGGGCTGGGCTTCCTGGGAAGTGTCACCATGAATGGTTTATCTCTAAGTGAATTTTAATTGCAGCTCTTTTTTGTTTGTAGCTGACAGCCATGGGTATAAATCGCACTGAAGGAGAAGAAAATGANGCCATGAGCAGCCTGCGCTGGAGCTGGGTCCTGGCAGGGACCTGTGCAGAGAGGAACCTGTGCTGGCACAGCCTGTTCCTAAAGGTCTGCACCCCGTGGAAAGGGATCCATGCTGGAGCACTTTATGAAGAACTGTTGCCCCTGGAATGGGCTCACGCTGGAGAAGTTGGTGGAGAACTGTCTCCCATGGGAGTGACCCCAGGCTGGAGCAGGGAGAGAAGGGCTCCTATCCCTAAGGATGAACCAGTGGCAGAAACAACCTGTGATGAACTGACTGCAACCCCCATTTCCCATCTCCCTGCACCACTGGAGAGGAGGAAGTAGGGAATCTGGAATAAAGTAAAATCCGAGAAGGAGGGGAAGGATGGGGAAAAGGTCTTTTTAAGATCTGTTGTACTTCTTATTGTCCAGCTCTGATTTTGTTTGATAAATTCCACCAATTTCCCCACCTCAAACCTGTTGTGCCCATGACAGTAACTGCTGAGGGATCTCTCCCTGTCTTTATCTCAACTCTCGAGCCTTTTGTTCTGTTTTCTTTCTCCCATCCAGCTGAGGAGGGGAGTGATGGAGCTTTGGTGGGCACCAGTCAGAGTCAAACAAGTACAGTATTTCTTAATGCTTCTATGTTTAAGTAATTTAGGATTTCATAGGTGTCTTTTCCCCCTAGAAAATCGTGAGGAGATGCTCAGTTCCAAAAGCAACAGGCTGACAGAAGCTTTGGAAGAAGCCAATAAACTCTTTGATGGAGGTAAAACAAATTCTGTCATCTTTATTGGAGATCTCTGGCCAAGTGTGATGTCTTATAAACAAGAGATTGAAGCTGAGATCCAAGTACTCTATCAGAAGTTTTATATAATTTAAAATAGATACGTTTAGTTGAAGATTGTTTGAGTAAGTTGGTATGAAAAAATAAATATTCCCATTTATGTGCACTTAGAAATACTCTTTTATTTTGACAAGTACACATAAATGATATCAGTGTAGAGGGGTTCATTTTACTTGAAGTAGAAAACAAGTTGGTAAAAATGCATTTATTCTTTAAGTTCATGTGTTATTTTCCCATGTTCTGTCAGTGTCACTCCTGTTCCCTCTCCTTTTTTAATGCAAATATTATTGTAAGGATTACATAAGTAAGTGCATTGGAGGCCATTGTAATAAAATGATTTGCAAAGCTCTAATGCCAGGATAGTCCCTATGCTGAATTTTATTATTGTATTTTTTGACAATTTCATATTAGCATAAAATCTTTTCTGTCACAGTTTGCCGTGCACGAGAGGCTGCTCTGGATGCCCAGTTTCTGGTCTTAGCATCCAATCTAGGGAAGGAGAAGGCCAATGAGTTACACTCTGAGATGACATCATTTGATTCAGCAGCATTTGCAGAAGACTTGGTAAGTTCCAGGCTCTGAATTTGTCAACATTTTTGCTGGAGGTTTGCCCTGTTTGCTACAGAATCATAAAGAAAAGCCTGAGATTGTCAGGCAATACTTGGCAGTTCTGATAGAATTGAATGCTCTTCCTATGAATTTCTTTGATTAGCTTTCTTTATCTGGTTGGTGGTGTTAGTTGCTTTAAACTATGAATTAAGCACTTCCAATAGGGGAAAACGTAACTTAAAATGCAGACACCCCGCAACATTATTGCACTGCTGCTTCTTTATCACTGTTGAGTCAGTTTGTGCTCTTAAGGTCTTCTGCACACTTTTTAGAGTCACTCTTTTGTAGTTTCTCAGTAGCTAAGAGGTTTCTTTATCCTGTCTCCTGCTTTCTGTGTTTTTGGATAGAGTTCTTAAGGTGCTGTATCACTGACAGGATGTTGGGTGACCTGAATGCTTTTAGACTCAGCATGTTGGTCTCTTTGTGCTGTGGCTGGGTGGAAGAGCTGGTTCAGAATGGCTTTTATGCAGGCTGTTGGGGGTTTTTCCTCCTTGAAAATTTTCCCTTATGTTACAGCAAATCAATAAGGAATCTGAGTCTTTGGTCAAGTCTAGATCTCTGAAATACAAAACCCCATTGACTTCAGTTGTTTTATTGAAGTTTTTCCTGGGTTAGTCTGGACTGGTGGATGCAGGGATAGGCTGAAGAAGTTGTTCTGTGGTATTTGAGGGGCTGGGCTTCCTGGGAAGTGTCACCATGAATGGTTTATCTCTAAGTGAATTTTAATTGCAGCTCTTTTTTGTTTGTAGCTGACAGCCATGGGTATAAATCGCACTGAAGGAGAAGAAAATGATAGTGAACCTGGTGGGTTTTTACCCAGTGATGCCTGGGACAAACTGGGAGAAGAAGCACTAAAGTACTTCAGAAGAGCACCTACTTTTCACTATATGTAAGTTTCTTTAAGGAAATACTATATACTGCAGCACGAGGTAATGGATCCATGTACTCTGATTAACTTCTTAACTAGCTTTGAGAGAAGTAGTTTGGAAGTTTTCAGTCTATAAAGAAAGTTGGAATAATTGCATCAAATTTTCTACATGGGTTGATAGCTCTGGATGTGAGGCTGCCAATACACTGGGAGCAGCTTTTGTGGATGGTTCTTTCCAGAAGTCTCTGAATCTTTAAGTATCACTCATTACACTTTTCTCAGCAGATCCACTGCTCAGTGTAGAGATTTTTAACCATACAGTGTAAACCAGATTCCATGTACATCTTCTTTCTATTTTGGTTAGGTTGGGATCTTTCAAGTCTGATCCTCCTGTAGCGAAGCAGCGGATTGAGAGGCAGAAAAAAGCTTCAAGAGGAGAAGCAAAACGTGCAATGCCTGCTCAGGTTTGTAAAGTGTTAATTAACCATTTGTTCTGGCATAGTTATTACTAGTAACTTGTAAATCTTTCTGTTTGGGTTTTGTAATGACAAACTGCATTAGTGACATCCCACTCCTAAGGGGAAGGGAGCAGCCAAGATTCATAGATTCTTGTGCTGTTCTGGGTTGTGCTTTAACTCCAGGAGCCAAACAAGGACATTTGTCCCAGAAAAGTGCTGCCCTACCTCTGTATGTTTTTTTTCTCACAGTGTGATGTTAACAACAATCCTTGTTACTGCAAGGAATCTGTGGTTGGCCCCACAGGCATCCAGCTGTGTTTGAGACACACACATCAGCCCTTTCTGGGCCTCTACAGTACTCTGCCTTCATTATTAGGCTTCCTGATTTGTGTGGACTGCAATGTTTCACTGAGTGGAAGGAAATAGGATTTACAGACTAATTTCATGTTCAGAAATAGGATTTACAGACTGATTTTTCAAGTTCAAATGCCCTTACTTGCTTTGATGTCTGGAGCTTTAAGAGGAAACAAAATAGAAACTTCTTTACTTTACAGTAGGTTCTATTTTGCTTTAAAAAGTGTCTGACAGAGTGTGGCATTTGCCCTGGAATGTGGGTAACAGCAATTAACTCAGTCACTTAACCACTGTTTTTTCTGCCTTCTCTTTCCAGCTTATTTCTGTATACACTGGCAAAAGTCTAGGAACACTTAGAGACTTAACACCTGAAATTTCAAAAACATAAACCATGTTGCTCTGGGGAAGCTCAGGCTGTGATAATGCCAGGACATAGACACAAAAGCTTGATTATTGTCTCCTAAAATATTTAATAGTAATTCAAATAGTGATAGAAAGGATTCTGATACACTTTTTACTGGGAGGAAGAGAAGCTGCAGGGTTTGTGAGTTGCTTATAAATTGTCTTCTTTATTAACCTCACAGATTGTATCACTGTGTAACCAAATTCCACAGAGCTGTTGAAAAGTAAATGTAGCCCATAATGGGCTCAAAACATCCCAGGCATGGCCTTTCAGCTTGATATTGTAAGATGGGAATTAAACCCTAAAGCTCTTTGCAGGTTGTCTCATGTTTGCATGAGTGTGTTTGTTTGTAATGGTGCATGTAGGGAGAAAAATTCAACTTTTATGTTTTGTGTTCATAAAATGCCCTTTGCATATTCTTGTAATACAACAGTGGGTACTTGAAGTGAATCTCTGTTTCTTTTTCACAGTTAAAAAAAATGGAGGAGTCTCATCAGGAAGCTACAGAAAAAGAAGTAGAGAGGATCTTGGGAATATTGCAAACTCTTTTTGAAAATGATCGTAAGTATGATGAAATTAAGCATTAATTGGTGGAGATGAATATTCTCTGTCTTTTACAGTCAGGAGTGGTTAAACTGCAGAGACAAAATGAGGTGAAGTTTGCAAGTAGAAATCTTTGTGTCAAAGCACATACACAAACTGTGTATTTTTTATGAACACTCATTAGTGGCTGTTTGACTGCAAAGTAGATGTAAATCCTCTCCCACTGATTAGAGCCTGCCATTGTTTAGAAGGCAATCCAAGAGTCACTGCATATGGATCTGCATGGGGGAAAAGATGGAAGAAAATAATACACTTTATAGAGCATTTGTTTCTTTCATAGCTGGGAATGCAACATCGTAAATAAATTGACGTTCTCTTGGCTTTTGAAAGGAGTGATGGCTCTCTTGAAGTTTGTATTTTCATCTGTTAGGTCTGTGTACACCACCTGTTTGTTTATTTGTTTGTTTTAACAAAGCCATTTTTGCATCTTCAGCTGATACACCAATTTCCTTCTTTGACTTTGTGATTGACCCAAACTCCTTTGCACGCACAGTGGAAAACATGTTTCATGTGTCCTTCCTTGTAAGGGTAAGGCATGAACTTCAAATCTCACTTTATGTATTGGAATTATCTAGAAATAAGCTGATTTTTTTTATGTCTTCAAGATTGAAAAACTAGGATTTAAATATTAGGAATATTAATTATTTTCTACAAACAGTCTGTGATATTTTGGTAATCGAACAAAAGACAGGTTGACAGACTAATTTTTTTCTTAGATTTTTCTGCTGTAATCAATTTGCCAACAAAACAGTAGTGAAATTTTTGCTGTCAATATGCTTTTCAAAAAAGATTTTGGCTCACATTTTAAATATAAAAAAGTAGTCATAGAGTATAGAAGAGTTACTGAGGTTGTAGGAGAGTATGTTAGTGCAGGGTTTTACGTTCTTTTTAAATGCACAGATTTATACCTCAAACTATACTTAGTTTGTCTAATAAAACTAATTTTAGAAAAGACAAAAACTGACAAAGATACTGTGACTAAATTCAGGTTTATAGAGAATAGTGATATGAACGTTTAATCATTAATAATGATTTTAATGAAGCAAAACTTCATAATCCACTGTTACCTACTGTTCTATATGGGCTGCATTCTTCGTGAATAAGTACTATATTTAAATAGTTTTTTTCTTATTGGGGATGCCAGGGAAGATTCTTTATCAATAGATATAACTGTTTATGGTTATGTAGTAAGTAAGAATACGAAATCCCAGTGCATAATCCTACCTGGATACTTCTAACTTCTGAAACTTTACATCCCACTGTCCTTTAGGATGGTCTCGCAGAAATTAAGTTGGATGAGGATGGATTGCCAGTAATAGGTAAAATCAGCTTTAAAAGGCCCTGTATTGTTTTTTCTTACAACATCACATGTTCACAAAGTCTTAGGTATATTTTTAGGTGGGGATATGCAGTGAATGTAATTGAAGGCGTGAAGAGATTTATGATGAACTGAAAGGATTGAGTCTTTTCAAATATCAATATATGAAAGAAGACCATTATGCTCATTTATACAAATTAATTCTGTTAATAGAAATCAAAGATTATTACCTTCTCTGTCAAGTTACAGTTTTGCTAATAACTACATGAACATCGTTATGCTTTGCTAAAAAAAGCAATTTTTTGTGTGCAAGAAATCTCATTGTCTCTCTTGATTTGGGAGCTGCTGCAGCTTCAAAACAGTTGGAAGGGAAATGCCATGCTACACACGAGGGCTTTGGCTTTCATTCCCACAGGATATCAATGGGCTTTGGTGGGATTTCATAAGGAATGAAATACTTAAGTCTTTTTGGGACTCTGAAAAGTGTTAGTTCATGCATTTTTAGGAGTTGAGAGTAAGGAAATACCTTAAGCAGTGTATGGCACAGGCTGTTGATAGAGACTGGGTGGAACATGCAGAATGGATTTGATTTTTGTGGAGCTTTTGTGTTCCTGGTGGAAACTGACTTTACAAGTGTAAATACTGAAAATACTGTATTTTGAGCAGAGCCTACAAAATCCAGGAGAGTGGATTCTAACCAGGAACCCAGACCACGGAACCAAGTGATCATATCTCTGACCCAGCAGGAATGGAAGGTACCACAGAGACCATTTGATACTTTGTATTATTCTTTTTTATCATTGTAAGAATGTATCTGAGAGCTGTGCTGTTTGTGCTCTCACGAGGAGAAGTGTTCCTATGTACATTATCATTGCATTTGACCTTACGATCATAAATCTAATGTGTGTTTTAACTGAAAGAAAACTGAGAATTGGGATCACAGTTCCCTCTTTGATCCCTGAGGCCTGGTCAGTTTCCGTGCTCTTATGCTGTGAACTGACTTTTTCCTGTTACTATTTTAAACGAGGCTGGTGTAAATATGGGGTCTGTTTCTTCCCTTCCATATATTGCTTCTGGAGGGGAAGATTTCCACACTATTTCCTCATTGTTTGCTGTTTGTAATAAACTTTAGAAGACAAAAAGTAGTTTTGAGCACATACAGCTCTTCTCCTTTGTCACTTGCTCAGAATGTGCAGGAGAAACACAGTAATTGGAAATACAACTTTAGTGTCAAAATCTTCATTATATGCTTGGTGGTAATTAAATTGAAACAGTTCAGCTCTTGTGCCTTACACACTGCTGTCATCTCCAACCAGGAGATCATAGAAGACTTCGAAATAACAGAAGCCATGATTAGCCCTCCTTGTCAGAGCAATGAAGAGGAGATGGAGACAGAATAATTGTTCAAGTAAGTTCTTTTAATAAATCAAACTCAGTAAGGATCCAGTGCATGAGTCCCTTATGCATGTGGAAGAACTGCAGGGGAACTACGTGTGGCTTAAAAATGTAGCAGAGCTGTAAGCAGGGTGACTGTGTAACATCTGGAACATGGCTGTGTTCTTGCTCTATCCAGGGAACAAAATACCATCTAGTCTCATATGCAGTAATTAACTGGGAATAAACCCTTCATTTTTACATTTGATGGTCAGTTAAGTGATAGACCAGTTAATTTTTTGAACTCCATGCTCAGAACCCAATGTTGGGAAGAATCACAGCTTAATTTTGTGTTTATTTTTTAATTTAGTGACAGCTAAGTTGTTAATGCAAGTTTGAAGAAGGACTTAAAGGGAACCAGGCTGTCTTCCCTTCCTGCTTAGTTGAATTTCTTTCAAAGACAGAACTGAATTCTTTCACTGTTGAAGTTGTTCTGTAAATTCCAAATGTTGATGCGTATTGTCTTACTAAGAACTGAATTCTTTTACTGTTGCAGTTGTTTTGTAAGTTGGAAATGTTGATGCATAGTGACTTACTGTCTTACCTTTTTTTTTCTTCTACCACTAGGTGCCTAAAAGAAAATACTTTAGATTGTTTGCCTCAGAAATTGTTTCTATGTACATATTGTAAAATAAATTTATTCTTACTAGAACGTCTGCATTTGTGTGTAAGCTGCTTTATTCAGAATCATGGAATGAGTTGGGTGGGAAGGGACCTTAAATACCATCTTGTTCCTCCCCCTGCCATGGGCAGGGACACCTCCCACCAGCCCAGGTTGTTGGAGAGTGTCTGTGGGGTGTCGGGGGTGTCTGTGGGGTGTGAGGGGGTGTTTAGGGGATGTCGGGGGGTGTCTGTGAGGTGTCGGGGATGT
>VWZD01011454.1:84778-132275 GCA_013396695.1 Sakesphorus luctuosus
GCAGGTCGGAGCGGGGCAAGGTGTCGGCGGGGGAGCTGAGCGGGGCAGGGCAGGGCCGGGCCGGGGGCGCTGAGGGGAATCCGAGCTGAGGGGAATCCGCGCTGAGGCGCCTCCGCTCCCGCCCTGCCCGCGCCCAACATGGCGGCGGCGCCGCTTCCTGCGCGCGCCGCCCGCACGCTGCCCGCGGCCAAGATGGCGGCGCGCGGGGGCCGCGGCCGGGCCGGGGCGAGGCCTTGAGGAGGCAGCGGCGATGGCGGCGGGAGGCGCCTCCCCGAGCATCGTGGAGTTCTTCGGCGGCGAGGATGGCTACCGCTGCGGATACTGCAGGAGCGACACCGGCAACCTGTCGCACGGTGCGGGGCAGAGGGAGGGCGGCGGGGACAGGCGGCGGGTCGGGGGCTGCCCCTGCCCGGCTGGAACAGCCCCTGCAGCCCAGTGGCTGTGACACAACTGAGCAGCAGTTTCTGTGGTTATTCCCGGGAAAGGTGGGAGGTGGAGAGGTGAACTTTGCGCTTCCGCCGGTGGGGAAATGGAGTTGATTCCATCCCAGCGTTTGTGATGGGTTTGGAGGGTTTGCACTTAATGGGGGTATTGAAATCAGTAATTAGGATGTTAACGAATGTGCCAAATCCTTGAAAGACATCTGTGCATGGGTGCCGCTGGCCACTCAGATCTGCAGTAATCACAGAATGGGTTGGGTTGGAAGGGACCCTAAAGATCATCCAGTCCCACCCCTGCCATGGGCAGGGGCACTTTCCACTATCCCAGGTTGCTCCAAGCCCTGTCCAACCTGGCCTTGGACACTTCCAGGGATGGGGCAGCCACAGCTTCTCTGCCCAACCTGTGCCAGGGCCTGCCCACCCTCCCAGCCAGCAATTCCTTCCCAGTATCCCGCCTAACCCTGCCCTCTGGCACTGGGAAGCCATTCCCTCTGTCCTGTTCCTCCATCCCTTGTCCCAAGTCTCTCTCCAGCTCTCCTGGAGCCCCTTTAGGGACTGGAAGGGGCTCTGAGGTCTCCCCAGAGCCTTTTCATTTCCAGGCTGAACACCCCCAGCTCTCCCATCCCATCTCCTTATAGAACTTGTTTTATTTTAAAGCCCCTCTGTGGTCAGTCAAGTGCTGCCGTGTTATTTATTTCAGGTATGTGGGCACATTCAATGACAGTTCAAGACTACCAGGATCTCATAGACAGAGGATGGCGAAGGTAAATTGAAAAAGAAAATACAAAGCCATGCTGTCAGTTTCGGTACAACTCAGAGTTCACATTTAAAATTTAGGTCTGTGAAAACAGGTAGTTTCCATTAAGTAATTGAAGTAGAATTATGTGTCCAGTGGCTTTTTGTGACGTGACATTGTCAGACAGGAAAAGATTTAATGAATGGTTTTTGGAAGGATAACACTGGATAGCAGAAAAGAGCTGAAGAACTTGCTTCTGGACTTTTGTCATGTAATATTTTGATTTTTATATAAAAGGTTCTTGCATTTATTTTGCTGTATAAACAACAACAAAGAAATCAATACATGTTTATTGCTCTTTTCAGAAGTGGAAAATATGTCTACAAACCTATCATGAATCAAACATGTTGTCCTCAATACACCATAAGGTAAGAAACTCAGAATATATTTCTGTAAGAGATTTGACCACTTCTAATACATTCCACCCTTTGTGTTTACTGCTTGAAATACATCTACTTTTGTCTACTTTTAGTGATACTTTGGATAGTAAATACATGCTCTGGGGTTGTGCATAGAGTCATCAGGCTCTAGGATATTTTCCTGTAAGGAACTTTGTCTGTAACCTACAAATGCTGCTTTAGTAGCATAAATAAGAGAGGCTTACACTCTTATCTTGGTGATTATAGTGGTAAACACTCAAAGCATGCCATAAGGACTGATATTATGCAGTACTAAACAACATAAATTTCATTACCTCAAAAGTGTTGATGAAATATTTCACCACTTAGTATAGGTAAACTTAAGAAATAAATAGAAATTACGTATAAATGTAATTTTTTAAGTGATTCCTTAAGTTGTGGGTTTTTTTCCTGAAACAGTCTTTCACAAAAAGTCATCATCTTTTCCTTTTTAGGTGCCAGGCTTTGCATTTTCAGGCCTCCAAATCTCACAAGAAGGTTCTGAAGAAAATGTTGAAATTTATTTCCAAAGGAGATGTTTCAAAAGTAGCGAATGAAGGTAAGAAACTTTTTGTGTTTGAAAACCAGAAATTGTGTTTGGGAGGAGGGTTAAATACCTGCTTGACTGGTCAGATGGCAAATAGGCTTTGAATTTTGTGTATGGACTCCTGGGCGGGTTGTGTCTTTGCAGTGTTTTGCATCAAGACCACTTCAGTAGCCCAGAGGCCAAATCATGCAGGTCACTTGTGCTGTTGAAGATGTTTCCTTACTTTTTCCATAGACCAGCTTATTTTCCTGGGCACATTCCTATTTTCTGTCTGGATGTTGTAGAGAACTAGACCCAGTTTTAACTTCTGCTATAACACTGGTAACCTGGAGAGGACTGAGCAAAGCAGTTGGTGGCAGAGAAGAGTAAACAAAGGGTATTTTCCAGGTGATTGAACAGTCACACTCCATTTATCCAGCACCAAACCCAGCTATGCTCTGTTGTGGTTCTAAACCATTATAGTTTGCCTTTTTGTGTGTGTGTGTGTGGGTGTTAGGTTTTTTTGGATCTTCTTGGTTGTTTGATTGCAGTTATGGCCCGAGATTAGTTGACTGTCCCATTTTAGTGGAGAAAATAAAACTGTTCCTAAAAATGAGTGGGGGTTCATAATTTGGGATGATAAAGAAAACTTAGTTTTCAGACTGTTGCAAATACTTTTTTTTTTAAGAGGAGGCTCAGAGATGACCTCAGCACTGTTTAGAACTACCTGAAGGGAAGTTCTGGCCAGGTGGGGGTTGGTCTCTTCTCCCAGGCACTCAGCAATAGGACAAGGGGGCACGGGGGGCTCAAGCTCTGCCAGGGGAAATTGAAGTTGGAGAGCAGAAAAAAACTTCTTTGCAGAGAGAGTGCTCAGGCATTGGAATGAGCTGCCCAGAGAGGGGGTGGATTCCCCATCCCTGGAGGTTTTTAAGGTGAGATTTTCCATGGCACTGAGTGCCATGATCTGGTAAAGGGACTGGAGTTGGCCCAAGGGTTGGCCTTGCTGATCTTGGAGGTCTTTTCCAACCCAATCACTTCTATGATTCTATCTGTTGGAAAAGACTTGTAATTTTGGAAGTGAGTTAATGTAGTATTAATTTTCATTGTGCAAAGTGTAAGCTGTAGTTACAGAGAGAAATTCACTCCTGTGTGTTTTAATTGTCTCCAGAAGAGCCGATGGATTCCCACATAGAGGATGCGGCCATGTGTGATTTTCCATGCAAAAGTGAGTCTCATGTCAGTCAGTCTGAGCTGACTCCCTTGGCTGTGGATCACACTGAGAGGGTGGAGAACGAAGATAAGGACTCGGGGGAAACAAAAGAAGAGGTGAATGTGCAGAAGGAGGGATCGGATTCTCTTCAGGTCTGTGCAGACAAGGACACACCAGTCCCTGCAGAACCCTCACAGTCGGCTAAAGCTGCTCATGCACCTCCTAAGCCAGGTAGCCCCATTTCTGTAGTCATTGGAATATTCTGTCATCATTTCACATCTTGTTCAAGTCCCTTTTATCTTGCCTAGTGAATCAGTAATTGTTTCATTTTACTCCCAGTTTGTTGAATTACCACATATATATTGAGAGGTGATGAATGTTACTTGTTTTCTTAGTGTTTCCTGAAAGTTACAATGATTTTCATTACATATATTTTTTAAATTTTATTTTCATTATGTGTTTTTTTATTTTTAGTTAAGCTATGGTGAGTACATAACTACAGCCAACAGTTCTCTGTAAGCTCTTTAGATTACAGTCAGGTCAAGAATGATAGAATCCCATCAGACACTGGGATCAGTTCCAAGCTCAGGATGCTTTTGTGTGCAGAAGATGTGCAGCCCAGCTTTCCATTCCTTCTGTGGGACGTTGTGTATTCTGGGATATGGTTAATGGATTCATAGAATATCTGAAATTGAAAGGGACTCATAAAGATCATCTTGTCCAACTCCCTGTTTGTCCAGGCTGGATATAGCTCTGGCTGGTGCTGCAGGAATGCTGGTTACTGAGTTAGATCAAGGCTTAACCTTGTTTCTTGTGCAGTGTTGGGAAACCAGTTTTAAGACTCATGAAAAACGTCCCAAGTATTGTTTTTATATTTCTTAATTTCTGCAGGTTATTTTGTAATATAAACTCTGTTGTTTATGCCCTGTGAATAACTTAAGACTGCACTTTTCACACTTTGATAGAATCTTTCTTTGCCACAGATCTAACTAGCATTGGAAATAAGTCTGGTATATTGTGTTGTTATCTTATAGACTTAAGGAAAATCATATAAGTGACTGCTGACTTAAATTAAAAAAAGCACAGATTCTTTTGGTCTTCTATAAAGAATGACAATTTTCTAGGTGAGCTTTCTCAGCTAATTGCAAGCTTACTTAGTTTCAGATTTTGGGTAAGTTTAGATTAGAAAAGAAGTGTCACTGGAAGATTAGAAATCATATAGGAATTTCCCCTTTTTGTCTTGCTGTGAACTTAATTTCATGTTTCTGTAAGGAGATGCAATAAGTATGTACAAGAAGTAAAACAATCTCTCACATTTACTTCTGATGCATTTATGCAGAGCTGCAGCTCTCATGTGCCATAAACTGAAGGGAGCAAATTCTTAGTCCTATCTAGAGTTTTATGGGAAAGTGCATGGAAATTTGGAGGCATTTTAATATAATAATACTAATAATGTAATACTGATTTTAAAAGTATGATCACTCTTTTCAGTATCAAAGTTATTCCTCAGTCAAGCTTTTTTATTGTAATTTATCTTATTTATTTGTTAGAATAAAAAGTTACATTTATCTTCTTGTCCTCACCTTAAATAAGACTGACTCTCTAGGACCTGAAACTCTGAGGAGAGAAGATTCAGATTAGATACAAGGAAGTTTTTTATGGTGAGTGTGGGCAGGCCTTGGCACAGGGTGCCCAGAGAAGCTGTGGCTGTCCCATCCCTGGGAGTGTCCAAGGCCAGGTTGGATTAACTGTAAGGTTATTTTTAACTTAGCAAACACTTACTCCAATTTTATCCAGTTCCCACCAGATGAATAAGCAATTTTTGCATCTAAATAAAACGGAAAGTTTTCAGAAATGCTTGATCAGAAAGACAGTCGTGTTACACAGACCTGTTACATGTTCCTGGAAAGCTATCACAGAATTTTTAAGACTGTATTTTATATTTTGAATTTATAAAAACCTTTATAGTCCGTTTGTGGTTTATATAACTTCTGTTTATTGTGTAAATTTTCAAAACCCTCTTACTTTTTAAATAATGAATGACAAACTTTGGCCTGTGTAAACTTCATTTTGGAAGCAAACCAAGTGGCGGTTGACAGCAGGTGGCAGACTTGGTTAAAGAGTGTGAGTGTAAACCTGCCCGTGCTTTGAAAAGGGTGAGATAAGGTCTTGAGTGAGGTTAAGAATAACTTTGAGTCAAACTTTCAACACTGGAAATGCAAATAAGAAATCTTGTAACATTGTAATGTGTTTCAGAAAGAGAGAGTTATAAGGGAAATATAAAAGTGAATAATAAATGCAGAAAGCTTATTGAATTAATCTTTTTTTTTTTTTAGGGTTGATGGTGTTACAGGTCAAATTCAGTTTAAAATTTTCCAGATAGAAAGTTGTTTAGTTTTCATCTTGGAAAATGCAGACTTAGCCCGTAATAAGATTGTTTAATTGCGTTTTTACTCCTTTATAAACAAAACAGGTCGTTGTCCTTTAGGAATAATGGTCTGTTTCTGCACAGTTTCAGATAGAGAAGAAGGTTTGCTTATGTCTGTGTATGCACATTTATTGTTTTAAGAAGTTTTTCGTGCTAACTCACAGCTTAGAGAAGATCCAAGACATGAAACAGATCCCGATACAGCTGAAGTGCTCATTCTTCAAATGTATCATGGCTGTTTTAAATAAACTCTTCCTCTGCCTTGTTTGCCTGAGGACAAGTCACACAGTATCCCCAATTCCCTCATGTTTGTCCTTTTCTGGTGAATAATTTTAGCTGTGTGGAGAAAGCAAATGCTCCAAACCCTTAGCTGAGATGTAGGAAACCTCAATCATAAAATCCGCAAGTGCCATCACAGGATGTCTGAGGAGTGCCAAAGGGATGGTAGCTCCTTTTCCAAGCTCCTGAGGTGCTGTCAACGTTTCAGCTGTCGTGGAGAAACCAGGCTGGAACTCTTCTGGATGAGCCACAAAGAGCTTCCCAGTAACTTGGCCCCAGGAATACACTTATAAACTCTGTCAGTCCTGTATGGTTGCACATTGAGAGGTAGAGTTTACAGTGTTACTGATACTTAGAAGTTATCCCAATATATTTTGTTAATTTTCATGGTGTATCTGTTGGTAAAGAAAGATGCTTCAGGCGGTGGCTCTGAGGGCTTCAAGTCTTTGCAGGTGAAGTGACTGAACACAAGTGAGCTTTCAAAATCCCAGTGCTCTCGTATTTCCAGTTTGCAGAAGGATCCCACTGTTCCTGTTGTCCAGTGGAAGGTCTGAAGGGGGTAGAGGATGCAAAATATGTCAGTTTGGGCTAGAAAAGGTACTGGTGAGGAGGAGAAGGAAAGAAAAATCTATGTTTTCAAAAGAGTTCTGAAAAAAGCAATTTCCATGTAGCATCCAGGCCTTCAGCAGAGTAAAGTGGGATAAGCCAGTTGTGCTTCAGTTTGCATTTTTTTTTTACTTCTTATAAGTGTTAAGGGACTTGGGAATGTGTCTTCTTCCTGGTACTTCAGATGAAAGCACCTCACCATTCAGAGCACTTCCCCATTTAAAAAGTCTCCCAGAAATTGCCAGTGTGTGCTTTGGAAATGCATGGATTTGGGGAGAAATGTAATGGTGTAACAGACTTCTTCAGCCTGTCATAATGTTTGTTACTGTTTTGGTTCTGTGCAAGATGTGTGATTGTATTTCCCATATGAAAGTAGTTTTTTCCACTCTTCCTCTCTTTCTGAAGTTTTTAATATGGCTCTTTTTTGGCTTCCAGCTCGTTTACCATCCTTTCAGTGCCTTTAGAGAGGGTATCATGGGGACCAGTCTTTTTTTTTTTTTCCCCCCTTGAAGCAAATTATATATTATTTTTCTCTAGTACTGGCATTCTTATATCTTCACTTTTTATCTTCCATCAGTGTCCTAATTATAAATTTAGTCTGGCCCCTTCACTGAGGAATTTGGCCCACTTGAATTTTTATTTGTGCTTATCTTTGGATTTGTGTTGCTTTAAAAGTGAAGTTCTTGTAGTACCAGAAAATCGATCAGGATGGAAAATACTACATTGATTTGGCTTTTCTTTTTAGTAAATACCATTTCACAGGTAGAATGTTACAAATGGTTGATGTGCTAAAGATAGACTGATAAATGTGAGTTGATTAGTTAAAACAGAGAATCTGAAGATGATTTTAAGCAGAGATGTAAAACTTCTGTGGCCTTTTACTCTTCCATTATGTAGCATTAATAGCTTTGGCTTTGGCAGCATTTCTGCTTAGTGCCCGCAGATGCCAGGTGACAGAAAAGAATCTTTCCTGAGGTGTGTGTTTTCTGCAGGAGTTTGTCCTGAAGCCACAAGGGCTTTGAATGCAGTAGAGCAATTCTCTGTGAATTTGCTTGTGAGGTTTTGTGGTTGTGTTTTTGTCCTTGCAGTTTCAAGTTTTTAAGTGTATCCATAACTCTGAGGTGGAATCATGGTCAAGGTGATTCCAGATTAAAGGGCTGCTTTAATATAGCCTTAAATATATATAATAAATATCTATAAGTCTAGCTTTAAATTTAATAACTCTAAATAGCTGTAGAAGAATCATTGCATTGCTTGGCCTCAGGTGTTGGTGGTTGTAAATGTGAAAGACCACACTGAGTTCAGATCACAATGTGGAGTTGATTTTAGCCGTTTCTTTTCAATAATTGCCTAAGAAAGAACTGCTTGTTTGTTGTTCCATGTGGTGTTTAAGTCTTTGCCTGTGCCCTTGTAGGGAAAGGGGCTGATCTGAGCAAACCACTGTGTCGAAAGGCAAAGGACATTCGGAAGGAGAGAAAGCTCCAGAAACTCCTCCAGCACCAGATGGGCACCATGGAAGGCTCTCAGCTTCAAGGAGGAGAACAGACTTTCCTCTTGCAGAACTCTAAATCTAAAACAAACCAACCTAAAACCATCGAAGACTTCGTTTTTGTGTCTTTGCCTGATGATGCACAGCACAAGTTAGAGGTAATTTCTTGTTCACTGTTGTGGGAGGCAAATGAAGGAAAAGTCTAGTTAAGAAGTTTTTGAAAGCACCTTAGGTCTGTATCTATGAGTTTATGGAGCAGTCATAGATTAAATCCTGAAATATATGTGGTACTGTGTTATATATACGTGTGATTGTGTATAGATATGTAATTGTATGTATACATATAGAATAAATATATAAATAAATATAGATACAGACTCAGAGTGCAGCTGAGCTCTGTGTAACCACAGGAGGGGACTCTTGCACTGCAGTTCATTTGTAGCAGAAACCAAGAGAGTTACCAGAATAACTTCCAAATTGATTTCATACAGCGTGACTTGAAAATGAAAGACTTTGAATTAACCAAGTGTTGAATGATGAGAGAAATTCAATATTTAGTTCTGCAGTATATAAATACTTAAACTATCTATGCTAATGAAACCTGACAAGAAAGCAGTAACTTCATAAAATTAAACAGATAACAAGATAGCTGCTCTCTGTGCATGTCTTTGGTGCGTGTTGATGTCTTTGAAAGCTGTGAAAGTGAGGGTAGAAAAGTTTGCTTAATATACTGGTTGCCACTACATCTATTAGAGACAATAATCTGGAAGACTTTTGGACCTTCTAACATTTGTTAATCATAAACCCATTTTTATTTTTTTTTCTGTAAGCTGGAAAACTGAATATTAAGTGTTTTCCTGATCATTTTCGGTGATGGCACTGGAAATGAAAATATTTATTGACTAGAAAATATGTATTGACTAGAAGCCATGGAACTGATCCATCTCTCTAACTGCTTCACATTTTCTCATGAGTTGTGTAACAGAAGCATTATGGCTTTGTCTGAACATCTTCAGTTAGAAGATGCAGGGAAAATCCAGCAGTGTTTTCCCAGATTGTGTTTGCTCATTATTGTGGCTGTCAAGTGTGGTGTTTTGTTTTGTTGGTTTTTTTAATAGATCATAACCAATGCTATTTGTGAAAATAGAACCATTCTGAAAATTATGTTGTTTTTGAAATTAATCTGACCTTAAATTTATTTTAAAAGACATGCACTGCTGCTCATGTGATAGCATTCTTTTGCTTAGACAGAAATTGTGTTTACTAAGAAGAATTTTTAATGTACAGATAATTTTTTTTAAATTACTTGGCGTGTTTAAGGGGGATGATGGGAAGACTGATAACAACTTATTGCAGTTAACTCATAATTGAGTATGGAAACTCTGCTTCCTCTTCCTCTCTCAATTTCAAACATATCAAGAAATCCCCTTGGGATTATTGCTACAAAAACATAGTCTTTAGATGAAGAGCACAGAGCTGTCTCTTCCAAGTCCTTCAAGTATTTTTCAGTATAATATGAAACTACAAGAGGATATTCTAAATAATAGAGGACATCTCTTTAAAATGCTGATCTGCAATACCACGAGTTGGTATTATTTCCTGAAAACTATTTGTGTCTTTCTTCTAGAGGCATTTTAGTTATCTTAATTTGCAATTTGAAAACCCATATGTGTTATTCAGTGTACATACAACAGCCTTCAGTAGCCTGAATTGAACTGAAGAATTAGAGGGCTATTATGGGCTAATATTGAGTAAACTGTGATGGCCCTTGTGCAGGAGGTTAAAATGTCTGTTTGTTGTGATGTTTGTATTATGTATAAGTGTACAGTTACTGCATGTATTGTAATAATATATGTGTTTAACTTCTTCTGAAGGTGAGGGTGGTGAGATCATCTCCACCAAGTTCACAGTTCAAAGCCACATTTCAGGAGTCTTACCAGGTCTATAAACGTTACCAGATGGTTATTCACAAGGACCCACCTGATAAACCAACCATAACTCAGGTCAGAAGGCCAAATTAATTGTCTGCAAAGCTTCCCCTCCACTTCATGTGTCCTGGTTCTCAGAGAAACAAATGTGGATTTTACATCCATTGTACATTCAGGAGCATTTAAAATGCTGTATCAATAAAATCAACATCCTGAAAGTGCAAACTTTTGATACCTCTTTGTGAGTGCCACAAATATTTGGCCAAAAAGTTATGGATTTTTCATGGGGATGCTGTTGAGTAAGAGATGGAGAGGATGAGGCTGTTGGAGAGAGATGTTTGGGGCCTTATAAATACAAATCTCATGAGAACTGAATCCAGCTGGACACTAAGCCTGATAACTGGTCTCGTTGGCTTTGCTTTGAATGCTTCCACAAGGAGGAACTGACATGACCAGGGCCAACATGGGAGCAAAAGTTTGTCACACACACAAATTGTTGGTTTCAGGTTCACAGGAATTGAATTAATCTCTTCACTTTCAATTTAAGCCTTTCAAAAAGTAACCTGTGCACTCCCTCTAAATCACACATTGTTACTGCTTCTAGTAGTGACTAGTTGGAGTGTAAGGGTGAACTGTCAGATGTGTTACTTCTCTGATACTATAAAGAAAAAAAGTATCATGAGCTTAGAAAAATAGTATATGTAGCAAGAAGATGTAGTTGCTGAGCCAGAGAAATGAGTAATATGCCATTAAAAATAATACATTTAAAAAGTCCTTGAGACTGTACAAGGAAACTAAAATTTGTAGTTGATTTGTTAGATGCTTTCTAAAAAAATAGGTTGAATAAACTCCTGCTTTGGAGTGTTCTAGCATTATACAGCTTTTATTCTTCAGTTAAAGAATCAGCAGTCAGTTTAAGCTCAGTGTGAGTTGTCAGACTTTCTCCTGTAGGAGGTTTCCTTATTACTGTGTTTAAAATAGCAAACTGACATCAGAGGCTTTGAAGTGGATAGGAGGAGATCTTTCACTAGCCTTACCTTCAGAAGCAGATTATCTGGTGATATGCACTCAAAATAGAATGCTTGTATTTCCCTTGCTCTGAAGGTGAGGTTAGTACCTGTCTCCTTTGAGGACCCCCAGTTCAAATCATCCTTCAACCAGTCTGCCACTTTATTTGCCAAGTATCAGATGTCTGTACACAAGGACACACCTTCTGACTGTGGGGAAAACGAGGTACAGTTCACTGCATGCACCTGTCTGAAAACATCTTTTTAAAATGCACAGTTAAATGGTGGGAAATGGTGTCTCTGAGAGTGATTCTAAATATTTAAATATTGCAATTTCCATTCAGAGGGGAAAGCATTGAGTTTTTCATTGAGGTTCTGTTGCAGACTTCAGCCCAGAGGTCACTGAGCTGAAGAGGGAAGGATTAAACCTGATTTGTAAAGAGACTGGGGACTAAGATTTACACTGGAAATAGGATGATGGTATAGAAGTGGGGTTTTGATCTTCTGCCTTAAAGTTCTTTGGTACCTTTTCTGTGTTTCTCTTTAATTTTTTTATGGTCTTGCTTAATTTAATATGTGAAGGTTTTAAAAATCTCCCTTTCATTCCCATTCCATTGCTAAGCACACTGCTCAACTGGAACTGACATTGCAGTAGGAACAGTGCAAAAATGCCTCCACCAGCTGCTTCTCTGAGGTTCAGTGAGAGTACATTCCATATGGATAAACCCTGCTCTTAAGGTGGTGTTTACAGGAGGCTAATCCTAATCTAATAAATTAAAAAATAATTCAAAATACTCGTGGGGTTCTAAAAAGCAGCAGTTCTCCATTTCTCTGGAAGGTGGCACAACCTCTTCATTAGCAGAATTAATGAAATTGCCACCTCAGAGCTGTCATTTTATCTACTGCAGATGTACAGCTTTAATATTGGTCAACTCTCCAGTCAGGCTTTTCTGTTCTTGAGAGTGATACCTCATAAGCTGTGGCTGTTTTCCAGGTAGAATAGTAAAACCACATCATAATTTTTGGCTTTAGTTCAAAACAGTGTAAGGAGAGCTTTTTTTTTGGTGAAATGTCTCTAGTGCTACTCTGGAAAGCCATAAAATCCATTTCACTTTGTTTTGTAAAATGATAGGTCTCATAACAATAAGTAGTAGTCTCTGCTCTTTTTATAATTACTGACATAAGTGCCTTTAATTATAATAATGTAAAAATGGGAAACATGCCAAGGTAGGTTGAGCTGTTTACTGGATTTTTATCAGGCATTACCTGGTCTGATCAGGGACTTGATTTTTCTGCTACGATGAAAGTATTTCAGCCTATAAAGGTGCATTAAGGACAGT
Source organism: Sakesphorus luctuosus (assembly GCA_013396695.1). Classification (NCBI taxonomy): domain Eukaryota; kingdom Metazoa; phylum Chordata; class Aves; order Passeriformes; family Thamnophilidae; genus Sakesphorus; species Sakesphorus luctuosus. The sequence goes on from VWZD01011454.1 coordinate 97,226, forward strand.
CAAGTTTCCACCATCTTGAGGTGTAAAGTCTGTCATGGGAATTGCATTGAATAGGAAGGAGGTGGATTTCTGTTCACTGCTAAAAGTGTAAGGGATTTTTATCCTCTCTTTTGTTGTTACTTGCCTTGCCATAGGTGTTTCCCTGCTTCACCTTTATCCTCCCTCTCTGGCCTCAGGTTTAGTAAACCATCCCATTTGTGCAGCTTTAGTAAAACATTCCAGTGGAGACATAAAACCTTCTCTGAAGCATTTCCTGAGTGTGAAAACTCGATGTGGTGCTGGTGGGTTTGAGTTTAGGTGCTTGTCCAGGGATGTTGTGTCCATGTGGCTGCCTGGCCAGGAAGGTGTTTCCGTTCACAGCCGTTCAGAACTAACACTCTGTCTCTCCAATCCAAAGCAGTCTGGGTTTGATCTCTGCAGGAAGTAAAATGAAGACCATTTTAGACAAAAACATATTTTTGTGTAGTTTAGAAGCTCTTTTTCTTTTTTAATACCAAATCTGTGTGTGAAGAGAATTATCTGAGTCACTTCTAAGAACAGAAGATACCAAGTAGGGTAAAACTGATTCAGATTATTGAGAGGAGAAGTGTTTGAAAGACCTCAAGCTTCTTCTTTTCCAGACTTTTTTAATACATTATACAATCTTATGAAGCCAAAGATTTTTTTAAGTAAAGGTGGAATGAGATTCTGTCGTATAAACAGGATTTTTATCAGAATAATAACAAGTCTACTTTTGGCTTCAAACTGGCCAAGATCCAGGATTTTTTTTGTATCTTAAAAATTAAATTTAGCTTTCAATCTGTGCAAACTACTCTGTGAGGTTGGGAACTTCTTTTTTCAGGGAGAGTCCTGCACACTTTTCTGTTTTGGAAGTTTCTGCTTTAGGAAGAATATTTACATTTGGCTGAACATTTCATATTCAGAAACCTGCCAGTATTTATATTTATAATCCAACAAAAATTGTTATGGGACATATTAGCAGGTTCTTTTGGGAATATATTCTTAGATGGTTTGCATTAACATACACTGTCTGCCTGTATTAGCTGCCAGGTTAGTTTAATATTAACCTTATTACATTAAAAGGCAATTTTAGGCATTGATTTAGAATTTTGGTGATTATTGGAGAATAACACTAATGTGAAAAGTTATAAAAATGTTCACACTATTAACAAAAAGTGTTAACAATGAATCTGATTATTGCTGAATGAGTGTGGAAGAAAGCCTTTTTGCACCTATGTAAAATACATACAGCTTTTCATCAAGATTTTATGTGAGAAGGGAGAGCAGATGATCAGTGCCATGATCTGGTAAGGGGACTGGAGTTGGACAAAGGGTTGGATTTGATTATCTCAGAGGTCTTTTCCAACCCAATCCATTCTATGATTCTATTTTGGTCCTGCAGTTCTGATTCCTGAGTGAGGCAGTGACTTTTCGTTGTTCTAATACAAAGCAAGGTAGAAATTTCGTAGTGGAAGAAACTCCCAGAGTTGCTGTTACCACTGTCGGGATGCAATTTGCCCTTTCTATGGAAGCACCATCACAAACCTCTGTTCCTCTTTAGGTAGAGGGTTTGGTAAGGTAGAAATATAGTTATTACCTGCCCAATAATATCTTCTAAGAACAGGTTGAAGTATTTCCTTGCTCCTGGAATTAAAATCAATTTAGTTTGCAAGAGAAAAAATTTCAAATCTGTTTTTAACTTAACTTAAAAGCTGCAACTATTTTCTGCATAGTTTTTTAAAGTGTTCATTATCCCATTTTTTCTTAGTTTCTCTGGTATAAATTGAAGTTACCCTGGAAATCTTCAAAAACCTTTGGTCACTTTCTGCAGGAATTCAGCTTCAGATCTGACTTGGTTCTCTCTCTGATTCAGATCTAACTTGGTTCTCTCTCTGATTCAGAACCAACTACTGATGTTACACAGAGTTGGTGGCACTTCAGATTATTTATGTCAGCATGTTTTTATTGAACTGAATTGGTGTCCTGAGGAACAACACAACAAAGAATTTCCTAATTAAAGCTTTCTTCATAATACTTGCTCTTAAATAGTGCTGTGGAAGAATTGACTTTTCCATTTTCTTCTGTGGGAACACAAAGCTTTATTAAGCTGCAGTGTAAATGCATGGTCCTCTGCTGGTTTAGGAATATATCTGTTCTTATCTTAAAATAGTTGGAAAAAATGAGAAGAATTAGGGGAAACCTCAGCAGATTGTTAAGTGGTAAGGTATAAATAGCTAATGAATGAGATAAATTGTGGAAAATAAGTGTATCCCTGCCTATTGGAGGAATTTATCCAGGGCTACTTTTGAATTAGTCAAGTTCCTGAATTGCTCATTTTTGGGAGCTGTGAAAATGGTCATGAAAAGAATCTCTTTTAATGTTTGTCCCATTCTTTCTGTTTCTTCTGGGCCTTTATGAAGTTCTGTCTGTGGACCTTTATCTCGGGTCCAAAATGACAGTCATATCATGTCCTGTTCCCAGCACAACAGAGCTGCTGTTCACTGCCTTTTTGTTGTTGTTGTTGTTTTCTTGTTTGTTGGACTATTTTGTTTAAGAAGTGGAAGATACAATTATTCTAGGCCAAGATTTGTTCCTATAACGTGTATAAAACCCACAAATGTAATCAATTGCAGGGATTTACATAACATGTATACAACTCATCTGTTTGGTGTTTCTCCTTTGGTGGTGGTTGTATTTATTTTGTGAAATGAATCAAGCTATAATGAAAAAAGTGAAATAATGAAATGTTAGAAAAACTGAGAAATGGAGACTTCTCTAATGAACAGAGAGGAGGGAGAAGACTGAGATCCTTTTATTGAACAGACCTTGTGTCCCTGTATTATCAGTGAAAGAGAGTTGGAGCACAAATCGTAGAGCTGATCAGCAGATCAAGAGTACCATAATTACTCAAAAAATTATATGGGTAGGCATATGTCCGCCTTTCTTTTCTTCATTTTTCATTAAAAAGATAATAAATCCTAATACAACTTTGTCAGAATAATTCATGCACAGAGAAATGGATAAATACAGGTTTGGAGCCTGTATTTTATTTTATTAATTGAGTAACTTTTAATAGCATTTGGTTGTATTTCTGGGAGAAAATGTATAGATTAATACATAGAAGGATGATCTGATAATGGGAAGAATGAACTTGTTATGTGTCTTATATAATCCCAAGGGACACAGACTGGCTCTTTGGATGAGACCATTGGGTTTATGGATCTTAGGAATGGTTTGTCTTCTGCTTTGCTAAGAGCAATCCTGATCTACAAATGTTTTACCTCTTGCTCAGCAACAAAAATACCTGTTTCTGGGTAAGAAATGCAGGGAGGGCCTTGCAGAATGCAAATCACCTGGAAGATGACCCAGCTCCAGCCCAGCTTCAGGATGATCTGTAAAGTATGTGGAGGTTGATGTCCAAATATCTCGGAACATTTTGCCACCTGCATCTCTTCTGTGTTTTATATAAAGTGTCAGAATTTATTTCTTGGTATTTAAATGATGGATACAGATGTGGAGCTGTGGATGTCCCCAGGCAAATGTTTTAGGTGAAATGAATGCAGTCAAAACATTCCTTCTTGGCCTTTTCATCCCAAGAAGGAAATATTTTGATCCCAGTGAAGTAATGGCTAATTTGGATCGAATAAGGGGTATCTTTAGCAGTCCTTAAAGAAGGATCATCTCACCAGAGCCTCACATTTCTGACCCAACGCTGTCTTTTTTAAAATGCTTCTTTGAAGTGAGTTATAGAAGCTGCCAGCGTATTTTATACACAAGCACACATGTAGACATGTGTCTGTCTGTCTGTCTGTCTGTCTATCTATCTATCTATCTATCTATCTTATCTATCTGTCTTATCTATCCATCTGTTTATCTGTCTATCTATCTATCTATCCATCTGTCTATCCATCTGTCTATCCTTCTATCTGTCTGTCTATCCATCTATCTATCTGTCTATCTATCTATCTATCCGTCTATCCATCTGTCTATCCTTCTATCTGTCTGTCTATCCATCTATCTATCTGTCTATCTATCTATCTATCTATCTATCTATCTATCTATCCATTCATCCATCCATCCATCCATCCATCTATCCATCTATCCATCTAAAAGCTCCCGGCTAGTTCAGTTCTTTAACTATATTCAGTTACTGTGCTAAACAAAAAAATGGTGCCTATCATTCCAAACTGAGTTGTACATATTACATATTGCCATGTAAAAATTTTAAATTAAGAATTTTTTCATTCCTGCCTCTTCTCTGGTGAACTTTAATGATTGATCTGTGTGGTTTAAAACAATACACCTCATCCATTAATGTGATTTTTAATCTTCAAGTGTTTTTACAGCAGTCTTTGTCTTCTAGAGACTGAAGTGCAATTGTGGCAGCTACACCAGTCAGAAAACATTTCCATAAAAGATCATAAAAGCTGTACAGTAGTTTCCACAAAGAGCAAGAGCGAACAGTTTATTGCTGTTTAGACCTGAAGCAAGCGTTTTATTTAACTTCTCATGAGTGTTTTATAATGACAAACTTGTAGCAAAATAGTGTCTCTCTGTTCCCTCTGTGAAAGTAGCTGGACACTCTCTTTGCTTTGTGCTTAACTAAATATTTGTCTTGGAAGACAAGAATTTCACTGCACACAAAAGATACACTGTTTGAAAAGGTGCAAAAAATTACTGAAATACGTACAGTGGGTTTTTTCTTTCCTAGGTTTTTTTTTTAATTGCCTCCCAGGAATCCACTTGAACTAATACAGAAAACTGAGGGAGTAGTCTGGGAAATACCAAGGAGCACGTTCCAAGCAGTTCCGAACTGGTATCAGCAGCCAGTTGCAAACTTTCGGGTCTCTCTGACCTGGTTTCCTCTTTCTTTTATATTTTAGTGAGACGATGCTTAAAAAATCAATAGCCTTTGTGGTTATTTTTAACCTGTAGCTCTCCTCAACAGCCACACATTTTTATCGTGCTCTTGAATGAGTTCTGTTATCATTTTGGTTGCTGGCAGCTTTCAGAAGATCCCTCTGCAATGAAAACCTGCATTTTGGGTCCCTGGGAATGCTGGCTTAAGGACTTAGAATGAGTGGTGGATTCCCCATCCCTGGAGGTTTTTAAACTGAGCTTGGCCGTGGCACTGAGTGCCGTGATCTGGTAAAGGGACTGGAGTTGGACCAAGGGTTGGACTTGATGGTCTCGGAGGTCTTGTCCCACCCAATCCATTCTTTGATTCTGTGATTCTATGATTTCTATATCAGCCTCATGCCTTCTGTTCACTTGTGTGACCGGAGTGCCATGGATTCATGGATTATATCTTGAAATGCCTAAGAAGAGCCAAAGAATTTAGGCATCCAGAAAATTAATTTATTTGCCCACAGTCATACTGTTTCAGTTCAGATTCTTTTTGCATCACAGTTAATGTTGTTCTCCCTGATTTTACCACTGAATCTTCTGTGTAAATCCATATAAAATTAAATAGTCTTTACTGTAAGACCGATAAATCTCCATTATATTGAGAGTTTCTCCTGAGCACACAAAGCCACAGTGACTTCTGTCATTACGTAAGTTTGTTAATCTGAAATGTAATTTCTGTCCCATCAGCAGTTATTTCTTTTTCCTTAGTCCCATTCTTATACTGAGAACTACATTTGAGACATGCATGTAGCCTTTCCTTAATTGCTATGTTTTGAAGGCCCTTCTTTCACCTCCAGGTGTGTGGGTATCTCTTTAGCATCCCTGTATTTCTGTCAGCAGTTGCTGGAAATGCTGCTCAGAGCCAGCCCCAGGATAAGCCTTTGATCCCCCTCTCACTGAGCTCCAGTAGATTGCCCAGATCAAAGGTGCTTTGGCAACATCTTTTCTTGTAACAATGCTACTTTTTATCCCATTTTCCTGAGAGAATTTTCTTCATTTTCCAGCTTGGTTTCAATCTATTTTCCTAAATAGTTTTTTTTACTGTTTGTTTTTTGTTGTTTCTTGTTTTGGGAGGGAGTTCATAGCAGCTTCTTTTTCCAGCCTTACTGCAAGTTGGACTTTTACTTTTTTCACTGCACAGCTTTATGGTTAATATTGATTCTAATCTAGTTCTGGCTAAGGAAGACAAGGTTTGCATGAAGCCAAAAGGAGCTGGATAAAACAGGAATAACACTGGGCCTGCAAAGGAGCTTTGAGAGCAGAAACCCCCAATTCTAGCCCTGTGTTTCCCTCAGATCTGAATGATTGCGCTACTTGAGGAGGGAAAACTCCTGGGAAGATGCCAGTATGCCTCTAGGAGGAATATCAAGTTTCATGGCTCTTTTCTGTCAGTGTGTACAGGAACATTCATTTGGCCACTTCCAGTTCCCAAGATTGGGAAAAGCATTAGGTTGTCCTTGGAATCAGGGAGAGGAAGAGGGAATGAACTTTCCTACTACAGGTGCAGGTGATGCCCTGAATCTGTGGGTTGTATGACATGTCATTGTTATTTTTTATTTTATTACGAGCCTGGCATATATTTCATAGAGTCATAGAATGGATTGGGTTGGAAAAGACCTCCAAGATCAGCAAGTCCAACCCTTGGGCCAACTCCAGTCCCTTTACCAGATCATGGCACTCAGTGCCACGGCCAAGCTCAGTTGAAAAACCTCCAGGGATGGGGAATCCACCCCCTCTCTGGGCAGCCCATTCCAATGCCTGAGCACTCTCTCAGCAAAGAATTTTTTTCTGCTCTCCAACTTCAATTTCCCCTGGCAGAGCTTGAGCCCCCCGTGCCCCCTTGTCCTATTGCTGAGTGCCTGGGAGAAGAGACCAACCCCCACCTGGCCACAACTTCACTTCAGGTAGTTCTAGACAGTGCTGAGGTCACCTCTGAGCCTCCTCTTCTCCAGGCTAAACACCCCCAGCTCCCTTTATTTATGAAAAATAAAGCAAAAAAACCCCACCATCAAAATCCTTGGTTTATTTTAATTCCATTCAGACAAGAGTTTTTAAAAACCCCAAAATTCCAGATCCACTCACCCTTCTGTACCCCAAGGAAAAGGGAAAGTGCTCACTTTTTTTTGACCGCAAATTGTAAATATGAGCAAACTCTACATTGTCAAAAGGAAAATCATAAATTAATGGTTTTCTGTGACATCTTTGCACTGAAGGGCTTAGATAATTTGCCAGTTCCTGATGACACCTGAAAGCTGCTGTTTTGTTTAAGGCCACGATGTCCTTGTGTGACATCAGGAACCTTCACTTGCAGAAAGTCCCTGAGCCACCAGGTGAAACCCATTCCAGTTTAGCACCTGAATATCTTCCCCCATTTGTAAAAGGAAGCAGGTGTTAACACTGCTTTTATTGCCACTTTTTAAAGCTGTGCGTGAGCTTTTACTCCAGCAAGTAGCTTTGGGTTGAATTCAACTCTCCATTTATTTTTCTGCCTTTTTTTCTCCCTTTGATTTAATTCTCAGTGATGTGTTCATCTCTTAGTTTTATTAATTCTGTTTAAACTTATTCCCTCTTGTTTTGTTGATTCTTTTTGGCAGCTGTAATTAGTTTGCAGCAAAGTAAAATCGTTGTGGATTTCATCTATAGCTTTTAAAAGACTCAAGTTTATGTAAATCAGTTGGAAATTAAAATTAGAAAAACATGACTTTGTGAAAGGAATTTTAATTGTGCTTGTGTGACATACTGAGTTATTTTACATGCAACATCAGCTTTTGGCTGTATTTTTTGTGGTTTATTGAATAATTCTAAATTGTGTTCATAATAATCTTGCAGTGGTAGATAAGTTTGTTAATTTGGGAACTGAATCTTATGTTTTCTTCTTTTTGTATAAATGTATAGACTAAGTATATTCCTGGGTTCTAAGTGCTGTGGATTTTGGGGGAGGGAGGGGAGAGTAAGGGAAGATACCAACAGAGATCAGTGGATCTAAAATATGTATTAAATTCTCCAGCTCTATGTGCAATTTAAATTCTTCCTTAGAAAGAAAACTTGTAAGCCCACAACAGAAAACTTGGGGTTTTTTTGGTGTTCCTTGATTGACATCAGAGAAGATTCACAGTTTTCTGCATTTTTTTAGGATTTGATTAAGGAAATTGTTTAATAATGTGCAATATAATAATTTATACGAAGACTTGTAATTTTTTTTTCCCCTTAAGGTTTGATAGAAACTCAAATTTGGTGGAATTTTCTCTGGCCAGCAGTGCAGCTGTAACAGGATACACTGCCCAGCAAGCACAAGTTCTGCTGAGGTGCACTTGAAAAGTCCCCCAGCAGGGCCTGGAGAATTGATAAAACTATTTGAAAAGTGTTGTGGGCACAGTTTTCTCACCACAGGGTTTAACTTGCACTATAAAGCTGGAGTTACATATTAAGAACTATTGGGGGTCTTCTGACATGAAAATTAATAACACATGGTTAATTTTTTCTGAAACTTGCACTTTCTAAAACCATTGCCTGTAGGGACTGTGCACTCACAGTGTAGGAATTTGTAACTCTCTCCTCTTTTATTACAGGAAAATAATAATTCAGATTTTTAAATACCTTTTATTCCTCTTTAAGTTTTATTGGTGATGGTTTTCCCCCCCCTCTTGTCTTCTCTCCTTATCCACCAAATCAAAATAATTCTAGAATACAATTAGGATACTACAGTCAAGTAGGATACTACAATATCTACCAGAGGCTTGTTTTCATTTCTAAAACCTGCTTTTGTAGCACTTTCTGCAGAAAAGAGAGAGTTTCACTTCCTTAGGTTGGAACTCCATCCTAAGCCAGCAGCTTACACTTATTGGTACTTTGCGTTGTTCCTGCCTTCCTCCCCTCCCCTTCCCTGGGAAAAATGGGATGACTGACAAGCAATCACAGCATATTTTTATATTCCCCTTTGATTAATCTCAGAACTTAATAGAATTCTTAATAACAATCATGTTTTTGTGGATGTCTATATATATTCTTTTTATCAAACTTTTAATTAAAAATTCCTGTTTACTGTTACTTTGCAGTCTGTGAACTGCTGACTTGTTAAATCATGCAGATAATACAAGAAGGAGAATTAAACTGTGTAACACGCACTGGTTATTTAACAAGGGAATGTTTTGGGGTCAAATACATACTAGAACTTCATAACATATTTAATGTGGCATCCACCAGTAAGGAAGTGTATCAAATAAGTAAATGACAATGAATAAATAACTGTTATATTTTATTACTCTTAGAATCTTGGACAAGCCCCAGATCATTAAAATATTGCCGTTTTGGTTGATTATCTGCAGCACATCATTTTGTTTTGAGTAAAAAATCTAGGATTGAAATGCACTTTCAGGATGTTGATTATTTTTTATTTTATTTTCCCTTCCTCTTCTTTAGCCTTAAAATGGGCTTGCTTTTGATTTTGAATGTAAAGTTAATTAATTATGTTAAGAATTATGAGGGCCCTGCCCCCTTGCTTTAGTGGTGGTGCAGGTACTGATGGGAAAAGACTCTCCCTGTTGCAGGGAGTCACAGAGCAGGGCATTGTGTAAGTTAAAATAAACAGACCTGTATTATAAGGGGATAATTCTCTCACATCACATATCTAAAAACCATCTTCTATTTTATGAAAAAGAAAGTACTTTGGGTAGTTAATCACTATACCTATTTGTACTTCTAAGCAGAATGTGAAAGTTTGTTTATGGGAATTTAATTTAAAATTCTGATGATGCTTTTCAGAGATACAGTTTTAAAAGAGTGCATTTGACTATTAATGTATCTTAAAGTAGTGCTAATAATTTTCTTTGGTTTTCTGCTTTGCATATTTGGACTGTCTTGTTGGGCTCCTGTTCCTGATGGATCCACTCGCTGCAGTTCACACGATTCCTCTGTGATTCTCCTCTGGAGGTAGGTGTTTGTTTGGGATGGAAGTTTGGAAATAATTCTGTTTTTATTTCTCCATTTCAGCCATTCTGGTGTGGGTGGGTGGCATGGAATTTCTGTCATCACCAACTGGTAAGGAAGATATTGCTGTGTTTTCAAAGGAGTCTGAGGACTCCTTTGCTGGGTCATAAGTCACCACTGAATTTTGTAGCACTGCAGTAGAAGACAGAAACCAAAGTGCTGTGTCTGTGTTAGGGTTTTGATTTATTTCTATGAAAAGAACATATTATTAAATAACTTGTCAAACTTGTATTTGACTACAGTCTGAGGTGAAAGTTGAGGAGAGATGCTGTTCTTTCATTTCAAGTAAGCAAANTTTCTGAAACTTGCACTTTCTAAAACCATTGGCTGTAGGGACTGTGCACTCACAGTGTAGGAATTTGTAACTCTCTGCTCTTTTATTACAGGAAAATAACTCAATAATTCAGATTTTTAAATACCTTTTATTCCTCTTTAAGTCTTATTCCTCTTTTATTACAGGAAAATAATAATTCAGATTTTTAAATACCTTTTATTCCTCTTTAAGTTTTATTGGTGATGGTTTTCCCCCCCCTCTTGTCTTCTCTCCTTATCCACCAAATCAAAATAATTCTAGAATACAATTAGGATACTACAGTCAAGTAGGATACTACAATATCTACCAGAGGCTTGTTTTCATTTCTAAAATCTGCTTTTGTAGCACTTTCTGCAGAAAAGAGAGAGTTTCACTTCCTTGGGGTGGAACTCCATCCTAAGCCAGCAGCTTACACTTATTGGTACTTTGCGTTGTTCCTGCCTTCCTCCCCTCCCCTTCCCTGGGAAAAATGGGATGACTGACAAGCAATCACAACATATTTTTATATTCCCCTTTGATTAATCTCAGAACTTAATAGAATTCTTAATAACAATCATGTTTTTGTGGATGTCTATATATATTCTTTTTATCAAACTTTTAATTAAAAATTCCTGTTTACTGTTACTTTGCAGTCTGTGAACTGCTGACTTGTTAAATCATGCAGATAATACAAGAAGGAGAATTAAACTGTGTAACACGCACTGGTTATTTAACAAGGGAATGTTTTGGGGTCAAATACATACTAGAACTTCATAACATATTTAATGTGACATCCACCAGTAAGGAAGTGTATCAAATAAGTAAATGACAATGAATAAATAACTGTTATATTTTATTACTCTTAGAATCTTGGACAAGCCCCAGATCATTAAAATACTGCCTTTTTGGTTGATTATCTGCAGCACATCATTTTGTTTTGAGTAAAAAATCTAGGATTGAAATGCACTTTCAGGATGTTGATTATTTTTTATTTTATTTTCCCTTCCTCTTCTTTAGCCTTAAAATGGGCTTGCTTTTGATTTTGAATGTAAAGTTAATTAATTATGTTAAGAATTATGAGGGCCCTGCCCCCTTGCTTTAGTGGTGGTGCAGGTACTGATGGGAAAAGACTCTCCCTGTTGCAGGGAGTCACAGAGCAGGGCATTGTGTAAGTTAAAATAAACAGACCTGTATTATAAGGGGATAATTCTCTCACATCACATATCTAAAAACCATCTTCTATTTTATGAAAAAGAAAGTACTTTGGGTAGTTAATCACTATACCTATTTGTACTTCTAAGCAGAATGTGAAAGTTTGTTTATGGGAATTTAATTTAAAATTCTGATGATGCTTTTCAGAGATACAGTTTTAAAAGAGTGCATTTGACTATTAATGTATCTTAAAGTAGTGCTAATAATTTTCTTTGGTTTTCTGCTTTGCATATTTGGACTGTCTTGTTGGGCTCCTGTTCCTGATGGATCCACTCGCTGCAGTTCACACGATTCCTCTGTGATTCTCCTCTGGAGGTAGGTGTTTGTTTGGGATGGAAGTTTGGAAATAATTCTGTTTTATTTCTCCATTTCAGCCATTCTGGTGTGGGTGGGTGGCATGGAATTTCTGTCATCACCAACTGGTAAGGAAGATATTGCTGTGTTTTCAAAGGAGTCTGAGGACTCCTTTGCTGGGTCATAAGTCACCACTGAATTTTGTAGCACTGCAGTAGAAGACAGAAACCAAAGTGCTGTGTCTGTGTTAGGGTTTTGATTTATTTCTATGAAAAGAACATATTATTAAATAACTTGTCAAACTTGTATTTGACTACAGTCTGAGGTGAAAGTTGAGGAGAGATGCTGTTCTTTCATTTCAAGTAAGCAAACTGCCTTGGATTTCTTGCACTGTCTTTCTTGTTAGTCTTCAAGAGTTAAGGGCCTCGTGACTGTAATGAAATTGTCAGGTTATAGTAATTACACTGGTAATGTGATATGTGGCAGTTTGAATGAATCCATGTGTGGAGAGTTTGTTGCTTTTCTCTGCCGAGTCCACTGGCCTTTACATTCCTGAAAGCTGAAGAGTAATAGAGCTCATTAGACTTTATAGGAAAAGGGCTTTTATCACCTCTTCAACTCAGGCAGCAGACTGCCATTATATTCTTAATTTTGTGTGGCTACGTAGATGTTGATGCACACTGCCCTGCCAGGGTTATACTGATACTGTTTCTTACAGACACTTTTTATTGACATTTTGAAGCTTGAATTAAATTTTGTGTGGCACCACTACAGATGTCTTCAATTAGATGAAGTTAAATAAAAGGGGTTATGTATCAGAGGCCAAGGGATTCTTGAAATTCTTTATTCTGAAACAATTGCCACAAGCAAATCCAGCAGTGTGTAGTCTGTTTACTCTCTTGAACAAAAATAATTTAAAATAAAATTTAAACCTTACATGTTTTCAGTTTGCAATTTTTAAAATTTTTAGTGTTATTATTAGCTGCAAATAGTATGAACACCCAAACTCATCCTGTCTTTTTTGTTTCCTCATTTTATTATTCAGTTTAGTTTCTATTTTGTCTATGGGTTCTGGCACAAAAAAAAAGAATGCTTTAAAAAAATGATACAGCCTGTAGTAGCAGAAAATTAGGCAGTTTTCTAGCAGTAAACAGGGTGATGTAAAGAGAAGTTTGAAGGGCTTTTTATTCAGTTTTAGAGGCTACATTTAAACATTTGCCATTTTACCACCTGACATGTGCAAATACAGCCTTGTTGGGAGAGGAATGGTGGTAATGGTTCAGCAGAGGAGAATGGCCTGCAGGGCTTGGCCAAAACAGTGCCCTGGTACCCTGTTGTTCCCAAGGGGAGAGGCTTCATGGGAGAAGAGCACAAGGAAAATCCTGTTTTTTGGTGCTCAGTGAGTTTAGGGGGCTGTTCTGGGCCAGTGGCTGTGTCATCATCACTGATGGTCATCTTGGTGTCTGTCCTCCCCACGTTGTGCCTTGTCTTGAGGCAGCAGCTGGAATGACCCTCAGCACTTGGATGTGCTGTGACATTATGCAATCAAAGGATAATTTTGTTTTGTTTTCAAATTATTCTCTAATTGCTCTTTAGTTGTTTTTGTTTTGGTTTTTTTCCCCTATCTTGACTGATGTTAAGCATTAAATTGTGGATTTCATAACACTTGTCAAAATTATCTTTTTGAAAGAACTGGTAATTTATACCCATTGTTCTGGGTGTGTCTGTAGAAATATTTTTTCCTGCATGCATTTGTTTCCTATTATACATATTCAGAGGCTTTTGAATTCTAGAGAAGGGAAAGATGTTTGTGAATCTCAGTCTTTGCTCTTCAAAAAGCACATCAGCTTTTGCTTGCATTACTTTGTATATTGATTTTATTGATATTTAATTTTTAGGAGATATAATAATAAATTACACCGTTACAGGTCTGTAATTCCCAAGATCATCTTCTGTAGAATTTCATATTTTACTCACATTTGATGTACTGTTCAGGATTAACTCAAAACTCATTTAACCTAGAGATTTTGGCAAACTGCTCTTTTTGCCATCATACCCATGTTGTCTGCATGGTGATACTCTAAGGCTCTTGCAGCTGAAGTCCCTTGTACCTTCACAGCTTCTCTAATCCTTTTAGCATTTCAAGCTTGTTGTCACTGTCCGGACTCAGAAGTTGTCAGCGTAGCTCAAATTCCAGACTTTTCCAGTCGGATGCAGAATTAGCTCTGTAGACAGTTTTGGTGCAGTGGGCTGATTTTCTTTCTTTTGATGTGGAATCACAGAACTGTTCAGGGTGGAAGGGACATGTTGAGATCACCTTGTCCAACCCCCTGGTCAAGCAGGGTCCAACTAGAATCATAGAATCAGTTGGGTTGGAAGAGACCTCTGAGATCATCAAGTCCAACCCTTAATCCAACCCCACTTTGTCAGTGCCACGTCCAGTCTCACCTTAAAACCCCCCAGGTCTGGTGAATCCCCGCCCCCGTCTCTGGGCAGGCCATTCCAATGCCTGAGCACTCTCTCTGTAAAGAATTTCTTCCTGATATCCAATCTAAACCTTCCCTGGCAGAGCTTGAGCCCATGTTCTCTTGTCCTACTGTTGGTTGCCTGAGAGAAGAGGCCAATCCCCACCTGGCTACAACATCCTTTCAGGGAGTTATAGAGAGTGATGAGGAGCAGGAGGTTGTCCAGTCTTGTGGATTTTGAGCTTCTCCAAGGACGGAGACCCCACCAGTGCCATTGTTTGTCCATCTTCTGAGTTAAAACTTCTTCCCTTCTGTTCAGATCGAATTTCCTGTTCAGTTTGCACATGTTGCCTCTTGTCCTGTGGGTGGTCACTGCTGGGGAGGATCTGGCTCCCTCATTGCCCAGGATGCTGTTGGCCTTTAGTCCTTAGAAGGGGGTGGATTGCTGGTTTTCCTCAACACAAACCTGTAGTGCTGCCACAGCCTGTATTTGTCAGCTGCTTTCACAGCATCTCCACTAATCCCTGATGAAAGGAGGATGGAGTACTGAAAAGGGAATACCTTTGCTAACCAAGAGATAAAAATCTACCATATGGTAGGTTGTGTGTGTGTGTGTGTGCCATTGGGAAAGGAACTGCTGGAATTAATCACTTTGCTTATTCGGCACATAATTTCCACTGGAGTGTAGAAGTCAAGGGTTTCCTGCCTTTTTTCTTTTTTTTTCCTTTGAGTAAGGGATAGCATGGATTTCATAACTTCCTCCTCCCTCCATCCACAGAGAGGGGAACATGGAAAAGTTCAAAATATGAAATTTCATGAAACCTTCCAGGGAAAGATAATCCTGCAGTTAGTGTGGGCAGGACCCATTTTTGCTAATTGTAAGTAAAACACCTCTTGAAGAAAATTGAGCACTGTTGCCATCTCTGAAGTTCAATTATAAGCAGTTATTACATTAAGATGTACTAATGAAGCAATATATAATGCCAGTTCTATTAAATATTTAAATTTTAATAATGTGCTATAAAATATGAGCAATCAAATACGTTCATGGAATCATTAGCTAGCAGGATATTAAGACAGGTAAAATTAATATGTACTGCAATATATTGTATTTTTCTCTGCATTACAGTCTAGACATTGGAGAGAATATTATGTGGTTTTGTCCTGGATTTAGTTATTTTTTTCTCATATCATCAGATTATAATAATTCATTGTATTGAAATATGAGTATAAACTACTAATGTAAAATAAATTGGTCCCTCTGCATTGATTCCAGGCAAAGGCGTAATTTTGGGTAGATAAGGTAAGCCCTTTCTGGTGGGTCACCTGATGTCACTGGTGTATTTTGCATAACCCTTGACAAACATGGTCCCAGTGGAGATGTCAGGAGTGGGAAATGGTATAACCTCTTTCAGGAAAATGTTTCATATTCTAGACCTGTTTCAGGTCAAATTGCCTGGATGGTGCATAGGAAATCATGTTCAAGGAGCCAAGTATTCATTGAGAAATGGGAGAAAACACAATACTGACAAGCATTACAAAGAATTGCATTGTATGAGAACTCTTAAAGGAGGAGGAAATCTTACTCTATTTAAAATGGTATTTGCTTAAAGTAATGGGGATCCCTGAACATTTGGTCTGAAATCAGTGCTGGGCTCATTATGTTTGTTACAGAACATTGACTCTTTTATGTTCATGACATTTCACTATAATTGCATTAGTGAAATAACTGTAGGTTGTACTTTACCAGAAGTTCTTAACTTCACTTTGCAGAGTTGCAGTGACCAAGCCCACATGATACTGTCTGGAGGTTTGGAGTCACACTCAGACACAGCATTCATTTAACTTCAGAAGACTTTGCTTTGGGTGAAAATCTTTTCCCTGTTGGCTTAGACTATCTGTTGTAACATCCATTAAATCCTATATGATGAATTTTTGACAAAGAAAGAAAATCTGTTTTAACTGAAACTTACTTAAGCAAGTCTGTGTTCTATTACCAGTCACATTTGCCTGTGGGTTTGAGGAGATGTTTCATTTTTTCTTTCACTGACTGCACCCTGATAGCTGAGAAGAGAACTTAACCTGTGCTGAGAAATCCTTAGACAGCATCTCATACTTGACTGTGTCCCTGCTTAAAAGTTTTGCCACTGACCATACAATTTCTTTGCCTCCGTTGAGAAGTTGAGGATACTGAATGAAACCTTAACTCTTGGATAAATAGGCTTTTCCCAAACAAGGGGAAAACCCAGTTTAATGTGCTATATCTGAGTCTCATATCCTCACATACTGCAGAAATGAGCTCTCAAATGTTTAATCATTTCACTTTTAGAGTACTTGTAGCTCCACACTATATAACTACATAAAAATGCAAACATTTCATTATGTGGCCTTTGTTTTGGGACTTGCTGGTTGGGTGAGTTAGTTGAAATGATTTTTGCTCACGTGAGTGATTTCTTTTGACACATGTGGTACCAATTAGAGTAACTTCTCCTGCCCATCATCTCTTCAGCCTGTGCTACTGTATCAAAATACTTGATTAAACCCACCTTTTGTTGTTGTAATGCAAAACATTTGGTAATAGCAGGCAATATCGTCGGATTTATTGAGTGAGAAGCAGCTTTCTGAGGACCTGGCAGTGCAGTGAAAAACATGACTAGATGGATAATTAAGTTGAGCACAGTGGAATTCAGGATTAAAGTAAACTTGACGTGGGAGAAAATGGAATGCCAAAGCTGGTTGTGTAATACAGTTTCAATTAGAAGATCATTTTCTTCTTAACTCGAAGCATCAGTTTCTGGCTTGAGGTGCTTTACCCCATCCAGAGACAAACTTCACTGCACATCCCAAACCACAGCACACAGCAACAGCAAGTTCCTTAGTGTTTTTGCAGGACATCCTCTGATGTGGGCTGACAAAGAAGAAGTTCCAGGGATTTTGTTGCAAAAGTGTCAGGTTCTAAGAGAAAAGGTATTTCATTAGTTATAGAGAGTAAACCTTAAAAGAGTAAATGTTACATGAGGAATAAACTGTTCACTTCTTTTTGTAAAATGCTCCTGCGATGTGAATTTTATGGCCACGGTGAGAAACTCAGTTTTTGTGGCCAGAGTGATTCCAGTGCTTGGGGACATGGAGGAAAGAAACAGAAGGGTCCTTGCTGTGACAGAGTGTTGGAGACATCAGACAACCACAGCCATCCTTGGGAAGGGCTGGCACAGAAAGGCTTTCACCTTTCTGCCCTTGGGTTTGTCTCCTGTTGGAGAGTAGGTTGGTCAAATTTAAGGGTGTCTGCAGAATGTTTGCGTGTAATAATGCAGGAATAACTCGATGAATCACTTTGTTTTATCATTTCCATATCATAAATGCTCCGTGGCAGGGGCTATATCAGATTGGTGTTTGGGATGTGCAATGTGAAGGTGAACTAAACATTGTTTCCCCCACTTGTGAAATTAATTTTTTTTCATTTTTCCAAACATGGATGGCCAGAAAAATTTCTCACAGTATTTAGTTGTGTGTTTAAATTCTTTCTAAAATTGTTTTCATGCTGAAAGTCTGTCAGGCAGTTACATCCCTCTCTTGTTCTTGCTTAGGCAGAGCACGCCCCGAATGGACCGGAATGTGGCTATGGATCTTTCCACCAGCAGTACTGGCTGGATGGGAAGATAATTGCTGTTGGTGTCATTGATATCCTGCCCTACTGTGTGTCCTCTGTCTATCTGTACTACGATCCAGACTTTTCTTTCTTATCTTTAGGAGTCTACTCTGCATTACGGTAAGAGGACCTTTTCTTTACCTGTTTGGATGTAATAGTGAGAACTGATACTTGTTTCTAAATTTATGCTGTTATTTTCAATTTAAACATATACTGGTAACACTATCTCTAGCAAAGTATTTGTGGTTTTCTGTTTTGTGTTTTTTAAATTCTCTGTGGTTGGTTGCATTCCAAATAAATTTTTAATTGTCATCCATGACCAGGGATGTATCTTTCTAGTTAGCTAAATGCTTTTACAGATTAAGGAAACACTCAGAAACTAAATACCTAGTTTTTATTGCCCCTGGAAATAATTTAGTATTGCCTGGTTTCAGCAGGAAAAGCCCCTTTTTTGTTTGAATAGAAATAATTTTTCCTTTGACCTTTTTTCTTAGCCCAGTCAGCAAATGAAATTAATCACTTTTATAGTTTAATGCACATTGAGGTCATAAATAACAGAGTACCTAAAAACCCCTTGTCTTCTGAATTAGCAGTCTCCTGCTGTACTAGCACTAAGTGTATTTTTCAGGTATGTTAATCTCATTATCTTTGTCTTTAGAAAGGCTGATGGAGAGAGTAATCCTACAAATTTTAAAGCCTTAAATTAACTACCAACATAGTCTTGCAAAATGGTAGGAATAGTTGGTAATGCTTTTCACTGTGAACTAGACATGTATGCAAAATTTCAATTTAATGTTTTCCTTTCCTGAGCGGTTTTATGAGTCCATTATTATTATAAGGAAAAAAAACCCCTTAGTGAGTGGAAATATTTATGCATCTGATTTTTTTTTTCCTTTTTTACTTCCCTGTTTACATGAGTTAAGCTGGTCACAGACATGTGGTATTCTCAGGGAGGTTCTCTTGAAGCAGCTGGGTCTGAACCTCATGGCAGACATGCCTGTTTTCAAGTCTGAGTTGAGAAGCTGTAACACAAGGGTTTTTTCCCTGTTGGGATTTGCCCTGCACTCCTTCAGGTGCAGAAGCAGCTCTGGAGTGGTGAGATCCAGCTGTCTTGTTTCTCCAAGGCATCCTCTCTGTGGGTGGAGCTTCTCAGCTGTTTCTTAGTGTTGCCCACCAGGGTGGGTAAATGGCATGACTGGACCTACATAAAGCACAAACACTATTTTTAGGAAACTTCTCATCACAGTTACTTCATAAACTTTTGTGGTAACTGATAAACCACGTGCAGTTTAATGTCTCAAAAGTCTATATTGAATTTGTGTAGATTCCTAGGAAATCAAAAGATTAATCAAAATCTCTATTTTTTTAATTCTCCTTTTGGGTATATTTTCTTTTTAGATGTGAATTTTCTGATTTCTGAATAATTTTTATGTGAGCTATTGAAATGCACATGTCAAAGAGTTTTTCCCACCGAGTTCGTTGTTAAGTTTCTGACATCAGCCTGACGGTTCATTGCTGCTGAAATGTGTTGCAATCACTCCTCTCCATCTCTGCTCTGTGTTGAGCTCTTTGTAATCCTGTGTTTAGCCAGTTTAATTTACTGAGCAGGAGACAAGTTGCTTTAGCAACGTGGTTGGTGAGCTGAGTTGTCTGAATGAAGAACCTTTTGCCAGCAGAGCTGGTGCAGTGTGTTGGTTTTAACAATGTGCAGCTGAGAATGGCTGGGGAGGGAGAGAGCAGGACCTCCCCCACTCTGTGCTTCAGGTCCTGAATCAGTTAAGTCCTCAAGTGGAATTTCTCCACATATATCACCTTTAGTAAGAGCTCATAACATTTCCTTCATGTTGGTTCTCACTGCCTGATTCCTTTCCATGAAGGAATCTGTTGGGTTGGAAAAGACCTCTGAGATCATCAAGTCCAACCCTTGGTCCAACTCCAGTCCCTTTACCAGATCATGGCACTCAGTGCCACGGCCAAGCTCAGCTTAAAAACCTCCAGGGATGGGGAATCCAACACCTCTCTGGGCAGGAGAAACTGTAGAGGCACAGAAGAGTTTCAGGTCAGGAGGGACCTCTGGGTCATCTGTTCCAGTTCCAGCACAAATCAGGGCCAACCTCAAAGTCAGTGTGAAAATTAATGAAGCTGCTGCTGTAGCATCTCCAGTGGGTCTGCACCTGGAAGAGTCTGACGTATGATTTTTTGAGCCTTTCAGTGGCACTGGCAATTGTATAGAATTAATCAAAATTAACAAATGTAGAAAATTACTGGAACTCCTATGACTTTCTATTTTTTATTATATTTTTTAAATATTATATTACATATGCAAGATACTTGAAATTAGACTACTTTCTTCCTTGCAAGATGAACACATAAAACACTAAATCCTCCTAAGAGTTGTTTTTTAATATTTGTACATATCACATTACTTTATGTAATAGTAGACTGACAGAATCAGTGCTTATGAATTCTCAAAATGATTTTAAATTTTCTACATAATAAATGTAAAGCTTTGTGGGTGCACCATGAATGCATGGCTCAACTTGTGAAAAAGCAGCTTGTAAATTCTGCAGCATTTAAGGCAATAAAAATGTGTTCCCAATAGTCTTAGGGAGAGCCAACCTTATTCTTCTTTCAAAAAAGGGAAAAAAAGAAGTCGAGTTAGGAAGGATTTAGGAAGTCGCAGAGGAATCTGATACCTTCAAAGCTGTTGCCAATTTTGCTCCCAGGAGGTTAAACTGCCTTGCAGTGCTGTCACTTCCACTTCATGCCACTTGGAGAAATTTTGCTGCTGAGTTGTAGAAAGGATGGGATTTGAGTATTATTTGAAATATATAGGCATGTGAGTAAAGCATGAGGGGAGAAGAAGCTACTTGGAAAAACCACTCTTGCTAAAGGACAAAAAAGTCATCCAGAAATACTGAGTGACTCCTGGTCATATAATCAGGAAGTTGAACTTTCCCTCTACTACCTAAAATCATGAATAATAAACAATGATAGTATTCATAACCCCTCTGTAGCAGGAGGACAGGTACTTGAACTTCTTTTGGAACTGGGCTGTGTGAAATACTGAGTTCTGTATTGAGGAGGTGGGTATGTTTGTCCAACCCCCCTGCAATGAGCAGGGACATCTTATTTGACGTTGAAAACAAGAGCCAACATCCATCTTTTATCAAATTTGTTACAAAAGTGATCTGCAAAGTTAGAAATGCTGTAAAAATTGTCGTTATAGGCGAAGCACTGGCTTTGTAATAATACGGCTTCCCTTGTGCCAGTAAAATAAAAAGCAAACTTACTTTGGAGTACATTGACACTTTTCTTTCAAAATAAATGAGAAAATCATACCAACAAACATGGGATGGGTGAAAAATGCCTTTTGTTGCATAAAGATGGATGTTTTTACATGGAAATTGTTGGAGCATAAATAATAGTACAGAGAAGAGGCTTATCCTTGAAGCTTGTTTTTTGAAAATGTGCTGATGTTTTCATGAGCCATGTTAGTCACTCTGTGCAATAGCTGGGTCAGATTTCTGTAGAATTCCAGTGTACATGAATATTAACAAGAAACCTGGTAAATAGAGGCTCTTAATAATTTTTATTTAAATTTCAAGTCAGGCAGTTAGCAGGGCAAAGCACAAAAATGAATGTATGTGTACGCCTGACTTGGTGTTGTGCCTTTTGGTGATTTGTTTGGTTGGTTTTTAGGTACTAATTTTCAGTTTATTATGTTTAGGGGTTTTTAAAGCATTCATTTGGAGTTTATGATCTTCATTTTTTATTTTTTAGAAGTCTAGTCCTTTAAATAGATCAAGAGCCAGGTAGCTGTTGAATATTCAGTATGAAGAGGTAAAATAACTGTAAGAATCATTTTCAAATGTAATTAGTCTTGTCTTTCGTTTCACAGGGAAATTGCTTTTACAAGGCAACTTCATGAAAAAGCTCCTGATCTCTGTTTTTATTATATGGGTTTCTACATTCATTCATGCCCCAAAATGAGATACAAGGTAAAGTGTGTTTTCACTTATTTCCTTAGTGTGCAATTATTCAAAGCTTTGGACAGTGTTCATAGCAAGATAATATTTTGTAACTGTCATTTTGGATTTTCATGTAGACTTTATATGGTTAAATGTGAATGTTGGTTACTATTTAACTTGGCTTAGGATTTTTTTTTTTAAATTTAACTGCATGTGCTATTTATTACAAGTTGGCTTAAGAACAGTTCAGATAGAGGGGTTTTCAAGGCTGTCAGATAATGGTTTGTCATTGGGTTACCTGTTATCTTGTGTTTACAGTATCTCTTCCAACAGACTGAAGTTCTCCCTTTTTTAGGTTTGCATGTTTGTGGGGCTGTTGCTTGGTGACAGAGGCAGTGATAACATCCTTCGTGGCCCTGGCTGTGCTTGGGCTTTTCCTCTTTTTGCTTTTTTGTTAAAGGTGGGGACTTGCTCTGCTCATGAAACCAGAGAGAAGTTTGGTGAGCAGCAGCTTTGAGCCAGGTGGCAGATTTTAGAGGAGAGTGTCAGGAAAACCCACAGGAAGTTCAAAATAACCACCCTGTCACCAAAGTCCTTCGTAACCCTGTTGGCTTCAGCTTAATTCAGACCTGAGTGTTTTTCCTCTTTGTTTTTAGGTGGTAAATGTGGTACCTTTTCACTGTGTGCCATTGCTTTTGAATATTACTAAGATACAATTTCAAGTACTGAACATTTACACTTAACCGTTTGTGTCTGTTAATAATGTGGAAAGATAGAAACCACACAAAATCTAGAATAAGAAATGCAGGGTTTTAATCTCTTTTTTTTCCCCTCCCTTGAAGTGTGCTAAAAATCTGCAGTGTTTTCAGCTAGTTTCCCAATAGCCAAAAAAATGTGAGGCTCATTAAAATGATGGTTGTGAAGAAAAAACCATTTCAGCCTTATTAGAGTCTATACCATGATGATTCTGTCTTCTAGAAATAACAAATAACAAATCCCTCCCTCTGCTTTTGTTAGAAGATGTTTGTGTGTGTGTGTGTGTGCCAGCTTGAATTTATCAGGTACATCTGCTGGTCAAACAAAGAGAGTCTTTAAGTTTGAGGGAAGCGAATGGGTTAGTTGGAAAGCTCTGCCTCTGTCATTTAAATCATCCTGAAGGCTGTCACATCACCAGCTTGAGCCACAGGTTCTGATTACTTTCTCTACTCCTTGGAGGTATTTAAAAGTTTGGTGTGATTTGTTCATGTTGGGACACTGCAATTTAATGTCCCTTGTCTGTTCTACAACCTGCAGGTTCAAGACCTGTGAAGCAAATGCGTTTGGTTTACTAGGCAAGAAACAACTCTGTCAAAAAGTGTCCCAGTTTTGAAAGATATCATGGCCAAGAAACTTCAGGTTCAGCTGCTTGTTGTGTTTTATTAAAAACATGAACTTTGTATACATGGATTAAATAAATGTGTTAAAGTAGCCAGCAAACTATTTAAATACAAAGATTCATTGCTAACCTCAAGAGCCACTGTACATTGGAATTATTTATGATAATGTGGTGTCTGTGCTTTTGGGCCTGTGCTGCTATTTGAAAATGTTTGCATCAAGAGTATAAGGTTCCCACGATGCTTTTACATTTCATTCTTCAGTAATGGAAATGAATTAAATTGTAGTAGGAGCATTTTACTTTTTGTTTCACGCCAAAAAAGCTCTTTTTCTTCCCATACTCAGACTTAATGACTATTTGATAAGACTGTGCTTTGGTAGCATATCAGTTTTAGTCTTCCAGAAACCTGCACATGTCAGAGTGCTCAGGTAGTTAAAAAGCTGGGGCTGGGCAGGAGAAGAAAGAAAATTAGAAGATGCATAGACACACCTAGTGCTCTGTGCTGGGAGAGCAATAATGTAATAAATGAATTCCAGGGGGGGTCTCCTTCTATTTTATCTTTCTTTTCCTAGATATATTTGTTTTAGAAGTAACCAAAACTAATGCAATTGCAAATCAAGTTGGCATTAATTCTGTTTAGTTCCCCTTTACCCTCACTGAAATAACACACCGGAAACACATTTTAAGACTAAGCTCTGAGATGTGTCAGATAATGCTGCTGCTCCTGTGAAGGGATTGGGAGTGTAAAGGAGGGTGGGGAAGTACTGACTTTGCAGATTAAGTAATTGCAGTAATGCCTGGTTGGCTTAGAGGCATTACATGCTGGAGACTTTGCTTTATTGCAGTTTAATAGAGATGTGAGAGGCTCCCTTCCCCTAATGGTATTAAAGTGGAAAGAATGAGGGGCTGTAGGCAACTGTTGTTAAACTGATGGCAGGTAAGGAAATTAAATGAATGGGGGGGGAAATAAAAGGAGCTGGGAAGCTAAGCCCACTGGGGTTTTGTCCTCTGCTTGCAATTTTCTTTTCAAATTTTGTCCTTAGAAATGGAGGCTCGACACAGTTTCACTTCTCTACATAAGCAGTGTCTTGTGATGAACACATACATACATAGAATTATACAAAATTAATCACAGTGAAGTCATGAAATTTGGGAGCTACTTGAAAGTTTTCCTTCTCCTGGTCAGTTAAAATGCCTGAGCTGACGCTTGCATTTGATTTTTGATGGCCATGTAGTACTACACAATTTCTAGCAAAGGTGCCTGGGTTTGGCTACTGCTTTGTACCAAACACCTGAGCCTCTTCCTGCTGGTTAGAGAGGGATGACTTGGGATTTGTAAGGAACAGTGACTTTAGGATGTTGATTTAAGGAACCTGGCAGTGTCCCCTTTGCGTGGAGTAAAACTGAGTCTGCTATACAAGACCTAGCAGGATTAATTGGGAATCTGTTCAAGGAACTCTTGTATTCCTGTTACAGTGCAAGGCTGGTGTTTAATGTTGTGCACATGAGGGCATAGCTGACATTTTGGTTGGGAATGCACATGGCTTCAGGATTGGAGTCACTAAACCCTTGCCATGTAGAGGTACCTTCTTGCAATGCAAGCTGTAGACGTCTCTTCTGGATTCTGACCTTTTTGTGAGTGTAAAGTAGAGTCAAACATTGTTTTTTTAAAGCACTGGTAATATCTGATCATGTATACCAGTGACTTGTGTTTGGTATAGTAACGGTACAATTTAAATTTTTAATTTGGTATAATACTATGGTATAATATTCAGCAGCTGCTGAATATTTTCAGCCACAGCTAAGCAGTTCAGGGGCTAAGCTGGCAGAGAAGATGTTATTGGGGGTCAGTGTGTGACCTTCTCATTTGAAAGATTGTCTTTCCCCAGATGGTAGAACCTGTGGCATGAATAGTGTGTAATCCAGTGGAAGATGGAGGCCTGAGTGTCCTGCCAGCAGACCCCCAGCTCAGGATTCCTGTGGCTCAGTAGCAGGGCTGGAGAATTCTGGCAGGAAGATGAATGGTTAGAGTATCATCTAGCCCATGGATCAGACATAATTACAGAGGTTTTTAAAAATAAAGCTCCCTTTTGACTCACTGTTCCCATTCCTTTTGTTCCCAAGCAGTCTTTGCATTGATTGCAATGGAATTTTAAAACAGTGGAGTCCTGGGGAAATTACTTGAAGATGGGGTAGGGAATATGTTGTGACATGAGACTGTTTTTTAGTTCCCAGCCTCTCTCAGATTTGTTCTCATGTGTGGGTTAATATTTATAAACTGGTAAAATAAAATCTACATTCAATTGAGACAAAAGGATTTCTGTAGTCCTATTATAACTGTGTTAATATGGAAAAATCCAAGGAAAAACCTTAAGCAGTGGGTTTGTTCCATTTTTTTCAGGGTAGGTTGGGGTAATACAACATTAAAATGGTTCTCTGAAGAAATTCATGACCTTGTGGTAAACCTTCTCAGGCTCTGTTAGATGTGGTGGTTCTTATGTTGGAAAGTCGTCTCCCTGGAAAATTTTCCAGGAGTCATGAGATGCCAAGTCTTTTTCCTAATGCATTTTGGAGCATGTGATAAAATTTTAAGTATAAGAAAGTATTTTACTTTCAGATGAGGTTGGTCTCGGTCGCTTCTGATGTGTTTAAGTCCTGTGTGTGTACTTGTTATTTTCACTTAAAGTCTGTTGTTTACAAACATATTTATAGAATTACAGAAATAAAAGAAGCACCTTCAGCAAACAGCCATATCAGAGAGATGCTCGAGAGGACCTTGGATTTTTTCCTGTAATAATATTATGCTTTATTCTGTATCTTTCAAGTATCAAATTTTACTCCACGGCTCTGTTAATAGTTCACATTTTCCAATCTGGAGTGAACTCTTTGAGACCCTTCCTGTTCTTTCCATTTCAGTCCTTTGATGCTGATTTTAGGTTTCATGGTAGGTGACACTAAACAGGTTTTGGGTTTGTGTTTCTGGTGTTTGCCATTGGGTCTCTGTTGACCTTAAATCACTTTTTCCTCTTAAGTTCTTGTTTTAGAGAGGGTTTATTGGTGACGTTTGCTACATGAGCTTCCTTAGTCCTGGGTTTTGTGAGGGCTTTTCTGTGTCAATATTTGCATGCAAACACAGCAGTTGCGGCTTGTATCAGTACTTGTTTTGGTCAATAATCTGCTTTCCCTGAAGCCACTCCACTGATGCTGGTAAACAACTCTCAGTGTACTTGGAAGTGCACAACAGATTTAATGTCTTCTTGCTGTGTTATCTGTGTGCCATTTTCAGACCATTCTATGATGTGAAGAGGTGTTTTGACTGAAACCTTTATCCAGACTTGTATGCAGGCCAAAGTAAATGGAATTATTTCAAACAGTCTCCTTTGGTATCAAGTCATGGCCAGACTTCAGATAGATGGAATACTAGAAAGGGTTCTGAAATGTCAAAAAAGAAACAAAAGGCTGATTCAACTGTGATTAATCATTCTCAAACTAAATACCTCGGACTGACTGTGGCTGTGAGCGGTGCCCCTGGAATTTTATGGTACTCGAGAGCCAATTTCTTTGGCTGCTTTCAGGACTTTCAGCATCACTCCCCCTGCAGCAGTGCAGTGCCTCCAGTGGGAGCCCGAACATCCACAGAGCTCTGGCTCATCCTTGCTTGTCCAGACTGTCCCCCCGTGCCTGACTGTGGAATTTATTAACCTTTTCAATAAGCTGAGGTTTGCTCACTGGTATTATTATTTAGTTTGATAATGGGAAAATACAATGCGTAGTTTGGAGGACTGGAGTTGCTCTGCTCAAGTCTGTTAGCACATGAACGAGTGGCTTTTCCAGGATTAGTTTAGTTGGTTTATATTAATAAGTCTGCATTCCAATTAGTACAAAACGATTTTTTCTTTGTATAACCAAGTCATAAATAGTCGACTAAATATCCCCAAAAGTCAGTAGTTGTTACGGATTGCCAGGTTGTTGTTTGCAATACCATTGGGTGATAAAGAAATGAAATATCTGCATTGTAACACCATCCATCTACTCTAAGAAAGCAACAAAAGCTGTGACAAAACAGTGCATTTTGGGGTTTTTTTGCAAGACTGTTGAAAAGAAACAGCAAATAATAGTGACAAAAACATATCATAATAAAGCCCTGAAAATTATAAATTGCACAAGTAGGGGGGATAATCCCTGGTTTTGTGTGTGTCTTGCTATCATCACGTTGAACTGTTTCCCTCTCTCCATTTCTTCACTGCGCTTCCCCACTGGTTGGGATCCTCCTCTCCATGAGCATCAGCAGCTGAAACTGGGCATTGGTTTATTCTTACCCTGTGTGTTCCTTCTGGTGGTTTGGGGTGGGGTCTGAGGAGGAAAAGGCTACTCTGAATTATACTGGAGTTCAGGCATTAAAACCCAAAGGGAATTTAAGAACTCTTTTAAAGTGGCCAAGGCTCCCCAAAGGATTTTAGGTGATTGATTCAGTGTATGTCTTAAGTGCTTCTGAAAATTAAGCTGTTTTAATATTCCTTAAAGGTATAACTACTGCAAAAGGTCCTTATCTCTGTACATGTATTTTATCAGCTGTATTTTGACCAGAAGGTCTGATGTCTGCTTTGGATCTGAGAAATCAGGTGTTATATTCAGGATTGCAGTGTCCCTTCAGCTGCTCCCCTCTTCTTTTTTAATCTTTTTTTCCCTTTTGTTTTTTTCTTCCATAAAAGCTTTCTCCTTTCATCTCTCCTTATCTGGAAGCCCACACTAAATAAATGGAACTCAACATGTTGGAATAAATAACTGTGAGAATGTGGGACAGAATAAAAATACCATGGGTGAGAAATTATTAGTTCTGTAGTTCTTGATGTAATGCTAGTGAGAAATATTTAAAAGCTTTTCCTTTTTTTACTTCTGACAGCTTACAGAGTGTTTGAGGCCACTCCTATGTTTCTTTTTTCTTTAAGACTTTTGTAGACAGGTTGTGAAAACTGACATTATTAGAGCATCAACAAGCAGAAATAAGGAGATGCTCCTGCCATAAGTGAATGTTGACGGGGGGTTTCCACTGAAAATGTTATTATTTAAAGCAGAATTTCAGTTTCCACGTTGTTTCCATAGCAGGTAAAGACAGTGAATGCAATTACTCAATCAATTCTTTATTTTTTATCCTAAGCTGTTTTTTTCCACTGTGTGTAATTGGCAAATTATTAGTTTTTCCTTGGTGCAAGTGTTGAAGCTGTGCCAAATTTCACAGACCATTTGCAGGATTAAAATCAATTGCAGTTCCATTTTTCTGCTGGAAACAAACACAAATCTCAGTTGTGTCTTTTTGCTTAACTTTATTTTTCCTGGTAAAATATTTTGAATGAGGACTTTTTTTTTTTTGGTCATTTAGAACTCCCTTGGGAGAAAAGTGAACATGTCCCTGAGGCTTTATTTTATTAATATTGGAAATTTGGATTTCTTGTCAGTTGTTTACTTGAAGTTTAAAATGACTGGAGTGTAGCAGAAGTGAAGTGAAAATAATATTTATATTTATGCCTGATTGTATTGTTTGTAGGCTTTTACATGGTGGAAGATGTTTGTTCTATTGCTGAAGTGAACAAATCTCTTTCTCATCACTGTCCCTTGAGAAAACAAACATGTCTCAAAGGAGAAATTTTGGGGTGTATTTTGTACAAGCACTGAAGGAATTGTATCTGAAAGTAATTTTCAGAGTGAAGCTGCATGTGAGGAATGACCTTTCTGTAGTTTCATCTGTGTATCTGTAACTTTTTATTTCACAGGTCTTTGATCACAAAACACATTTCTTAAACTTGAATAAACTTTTTTGGTGCTTTTCTTCTCTGTACTGGAGAAATAAATGTTATTAAATAGGAGTAGATGATATTGCTAATTTAAGACTTTAGCAAACTGAAATTTTACCTCATTTCCACAAAAGCCCAACAATAAGAGGTGTGGTTTGTCAAATTGTTGGCCAGTTCTGTTCTGGTGGATGTTTTCTGAGTTGCCAGAGGTAACTTGCCTGTCTCTGTCAAAAGGAGCTGCTGACAAGATTCATTCAGGATCATGTTAATAAACCTGAGGCAAAGCATCTTCTGAATGAGAGTGGCTGATAGAAATCTATCATGTCTAATTCATGATTCTGCAGTCATAAATTCCCTGCTTGTTGCTGACTTGCACTAAATCTTATTTGAAGGCTCATTTGGGGACTCCATAGCAACCATTAGCAATGAAAGTGAGAACTGTAAATTGGGAAATACAGACACAAAAGAGGTGTGGGGTTTGCTTGGTTGGTTTTCTTGGAGATTTTTTTTGAGGGGGAATAATATACCTCACAATTCACGTGTCTTTCTTTTTTCTCCTCCATCTGAGGAATGAGGTCACAATTCCCATTTCGGAATTTTCCAATTATAGATATATAAATCCATTAGTCTTTCCTAGCAAGTGTAGGAATGCTTGGAATTAAATGCATTTTTAATGTTTCTGCCAAGCAAACCTATTAATATAGTGCTGCTACAAATCAGCTTCACTTCATTTTTTGTCGATTTAATCATTTTGGATGGTCTTCAAACACAACTTGACCACCTCTTAATTCTGGATTTTGTCTGTGTCTCTTTGTGGGCATTCCCAAAAGTGAGTGAATTTGAATATGCAGAGATGGACATCGACAGTGCTGTGATGCAAAAGGTTAAAACATATTTATGCAGATGCTCCTCACTTTGCTTGGCATTGTCCCTATGTGAAGTTGTTCACAGCCATGCCAGTTTTCAGGGCGAAATATTAAAGTTCCTGTGTCCCAGGGAAAAGTCAGCACTTCAAATGTGTCACTGAATTCATTGAAACCCTGGTCAGTTTTACCTGTGCACCACATTTATTGGAGGTGGCAACACTTGGAATATTGGATCTCTCATCTCACTTCAAATCCAGCCGCTCTTATTTTTGCAATTTTGCTGATGATGTTAGCTGTAATTAGGCAATCTTGTCAAGTGGAATTTATGTGGTCTGAAAGGCTGGAGCTCCTGCTTTTCCTGGCTCTGCTGTGTTTCACTTGTGGTCTTTACAGTAGGCTCTGGCTGACAAGCCAGTTAATCTGCAGGAGATGTTTTCTCTCCAATTTTCCAGGAAAGATTTAATGGGAGATGCTTTAATGAGGCCTGGTTTAACTAAGACCTCATTAATTTTACAGAGGTATCATAGTACATTTCTCTGAAGTGTTACATTTAATCTAGATGACAATTTATTACTTTGAATGATTATTTTCTTTGTCTGGGTTTGTTTAGCTGCCGACTGTACTTGAGTCTCCAAGTAAAAGTATAATTAATGAGCAAAAGGTTCTATTATTTATCCTCAATCCTGATATTAAATACTGTGTTTGAACAGTCTAGTTTGCAAGAAGTTCAGCATCAGTGTTTGGATGGGAATGAGAGTCCCAGAATGCAGTGATTTGGAGCCAGGAGGAAGAACTGGAATCACAGACTGTGCAGTTCATCCCTTTTCTGCAGCGCAGGTTCAACTACATTTTTGTTGACTTTTAAGACCCATTGGATGTGTGTGCCACAAGCAATGTGTTTGTGTGTTTGGGATTATATACTTATATATTCTTGTGCTTTAGTGGTCTTCCCATTGAAATTCTTTTTCTCAGTATCTGACCTGAACTCTTCTTCCTGAAGAGCAGTAAATATAATTTCTTTTATGGTTGTTGTGTTTGTGGGGTTTTTTTGCAACACCTTTCTTTGTAAACCTGATGCCTACCAGCATATCTCTTCATGGGCTTCTCCCATTCTTGCTAAAACCCCCAACCAGCTGACCACCAAAATACCCCTCAATTCCTTCTTTTCTCCAAGTCTCATTTTTTTAAGCTTTTTTGTCATTTTTTTAAGCAGTCTAAAAGAGTTTCAGTGACCAATGTATTTGTGTGCTAGAGAATGGTGCCTAAAATTAGGCCCTGGGATGCTGAGATCAGCTTCTGACATTTGTTTGTATAACATGAGTTAATGCCTTCATTGTGCTAAAGGAGATGGTGAGCTCTGGAGGCAAGGAGAAAAAATGGGAATTGTGCAACGACAAAGTTTTCAGGATGGACTAAATTGGGATGTGGGCTGAGCTATTTTTAGTGTCAAGGTTTGTGGCTACGTGACTGTGAAGGGACATGGGTATTTGCTCTCAAATGTCTCTGCTGCCCATTCTGCTTCAGCTAAGTCTGTGCTAAAAGCTGCATTTTTCTTTGTCTCAGGAGAGAATATTGCATTAAATGAGTTGACAAAACATAGAGGGCTTTTTGGTTGTTCCTTACAGTGCATATGGAGATCTCCTGGATGAGTTTTATCTTCCCTATTGTAGTAAGGAACTATTTATAGTGCTATTGTAAATACTGGAAGTGACAGCTCAAAGAAAGTAATAAATGAAGAATAAAACCCCAGAGCAAGGGTGTGATAGTACTGGGTTGCAGAGGATGGTAATTAATCATGTTTTCACAGCACCAGCATAGCCCTGGTAGGGGGAGGAGCTCATTTTGTGTTATCCTGTGGTGGCCACCACCGTTATTCAGATGCAATTAATTTAAGACCAAGTCTATGCTCTCTTTAATTGGTACTAGAGACAGTGGTGGAGGTTTGTGGAGCCTTGGCAGGCTCTTGGGTGGTGCTGTGTTTTCACAGACTGTCCTGGGGGCACTGGGGCTCTCAGAGGTTGCTCAGACAGGACCCCAGGCAGGAGGGTCAGTGGAGGAGCGAAATATTCTTGTTACAGCTTCTTTAAAGCTTTTCCTTAATCTAATAAAGTCAGTTCCCAAAGGCTTTCTAAGGTTACCTTATGGTGGAGACCTGGGACTTTGGTGAATTGTTGTCTTCTGAGTGCGAAGTGAAAAAAACCCCAACGCCACAAAACCTCCCTTGCTGTTTCCAGACACTGCCCTGAGGTTTCTGCTTGCCCTGTGAGACTTAAGCACTGCCAAGAACTTTATTTTGTTTAGTTGTTTTCAGCTGAAAAACTCAACTGCTCTAAAAGGAATGACTGAAACTGTTTAGAGCAGTTATTTGATGTGTTAGATGTGTCGGGGAATTTGAGGATTCTTTCTAGAAGAATTTCAAGGGAGTAGACTATCTGTTTTAATGGTATGTAATACTGTTTGCTGCCTCCCCTTTTCTTGTTCAGCATGAAAATGTTTTCACAAAGAACACTGAGCTGGAGTGACAAAAAAAGGGTTTGAAAATGACTCCATTGTCATTTAATTGAAGAAGGATGGGTTTGTGGAGCAAAAGTACATAGGACCCAAATTCTCTGTTCATTCCAACAGAAAATGGGCTGTTGTTCTATGAATGGACAGAAGACAAGATGAGGTTTTTGTTCCCCTGATCTATTTTATTTATTTATTTAAGCTATTAAGGCTACTGTTCTCAAGTGCTGCTTAGTGCTAATATGCTTGGTATGGTTGAGCCATGATTTATTTTATGGATTTTCATTTTTTCTTTGCATTCTTTCCATTTTAGTCTTTACCAGTTGGCACTGTGTGGTTTGCTATTAATTGCTTATTAATTATCTTCTATTCAAGGGGAAAGGAGGAAGGTGGAGAGATGTTACAGTATATTTTGAGGGGACTTGCTACTCTCTGCATCCTCCATTTGTGATACAGTGACAGTGAAGGATCTGAATAAAATTGAGTGCCAAGTGTGAGTCAGAGAGCCCTTCCCAAGGTCTGACCCTGCTTCTCTGGGCAGTCTGAGCCTGCTGTGCAGGAAGGTCAGGAGGGAGAGGCTTTGGGGCTTCTCCAGCACAGTACCTTTTAAACAGGATGTGGCATTGAGAAAGGACCCAAAGGACAGCACCTGTGCAGCCAGAATTGTTGCAAGGTGGTATTTCATGTGTTTCTCACAAGTGGTTGGGTGCTTCCAACGGAGTCCAGTTTGTAAGCCCTGACTTAAACTTTACTGTAGAAGATAAATTGGTTTCTTTTGCAGAACTGTGTGGGTTTTTGCTGTTTATTGCTGATCATGGTTTAATGGATTTATAAGCACAAAATGGCTTTCTATCAGTGGAGGATTATAAACTAGACGTTAAATATCTTCTTGATTGCATCGATGGCTCGTTAGCCCCTAAGTGCCTGTATTGACAGCCCCACCTTCTGAGGAAGTTTTAAATGATAGTTCATTTACCTGCTTTACTTGTGATGTGAGCAAAAGTTAGTGATGATCCAAGAAAACAGATACTGATATCCCTCAAGCCAATAGTATTGTCAAAAAGGTTGCAAGCTGCCATGAAAATACCTAAAATCTCTAGTACACTACAGACTCAATTCTGTGTAAAATGNAGCCTCAGGTGCCCCCAGGGCTGAAGAGGAGCCAGAAACAGTTTTGGCCACTGTCCTGTAAACATGTAGATCTGCATTAAACTGACTTTGATTCAAACTTACTGAAGTTTTAGTCATTTAAACTTTGATTGTGTCAATATTGGCATGTGATGCTAAGCATACAGGTGTTTGTGATACTCTGTTCTCTGTTTTAAAAGTGTGTTAAAAATGCAGGGAAGTGCATGAAGCTGCTTTCACATTTCAGGATACACATGCACATGAGTGCAGGGTGGAGCTTTACTGATTTTAAAATAAAGCAAGGGGATTGCCTGGGCAATTTTTAATTATTTTAACTCTGAAAAGTGAGGACTGTAAACTCTGAGAATGTCAACAAAGTACTTGACTTTTCTAAGTGCAGTTCTAATTTTAATACTCCCTTAATCCTGTATTGATGTATGTTTAATACCCCCTTAAATTACCAGGTTTTGGGAAGATCAGGACTTAATCTAGCATGTAGTATAGTTACTGATTCCAGCCCATTTGCNTTCTTTGCATTCTTTCCATTTTAGTCTTTACCAGTTGGCACTGTGTGGTTTGCTATTAATTGCTTATTAATTATCTTCTATTCAAGGGGAAAGGAGGAAGGTGGAGAGATGTTACAGTATATTTTGAGGGGACTTGCTACTCTCTGCATCCTCCATTTGTGATACAGTGACAGTGAAGGATCTGAATAAAATTGAGTGCCAAGTGTGAGTCAGAGAGCCCTTCCCAAGGTCTGACCCTGCTTCTCTGGGCAGTCTGAGCCTGCTGTGCAGGAAGGTCAGGAGGGAGAGGCTTTGGGGCTTCTCCAGCACAGTACCTTTTAAACAGGATGTGGCATTGAGAAAGGACCCAAAGGACAGCACCTGTGCAGCCAGAATTGTTGCAAGGTGGTATTTCATGTGTTTCTCACAAGTGGTTGGGTGCTTCCAACGGAGTCCAGTTTGTAAGCCCTGACTTAAACTTTACTGTAGAAGATAAATTGGTTTCTTTTGCAGAACTGTGTGGGTTTTTGCTGTTTATTGCTGATCATGGTTTAATGGATTTATAAGCACAAAATGGCTTTCTATCAGTGGAGGATTATAAACTAGACGTTAAATATCTTCTTGATTGCATCGATGGCTCGTTAGCCCCTAAGTGCCTGTATTGACAGCCCCACCTTCTGAGGAAGTTTTAAATGATAGTTCATTTACCTGCTTTACTTGTGATGTGAGCAAAAGTTAGTGATGATCCAAGAAAACAGATACTGATATCCCTCAAGCCAATAGTATTGTCAAAAAGGTTGCAAGCTGCCATGAAAATACCTAAAATCTCTAGTACACTACAGACTCAATTCTGTGTAAAATGGACTTTATTTCATCCTCTTGCCTCTGTGCTGGTTGCACATCTTTAGAGCAGCAACAATGAAAAGAAAGCGTGAACCTTCGGAGAGGTTCTTAAAACTCCAGATGTTGTTCCTTCCCTGAGATTTTTGAACTCTTTCTGCATTTTGGGCCAAATCTGCAGGGGGTGGTGGTGGAGTTGGAATGTGCCAGGTTTCTGTCCAGCCATGCCCCCCAGTAGCCCCCCCAGTAGCCCCCCCAGTA
>VWZD01011454.1:132389-227573 GCA_013396695.1 Sakesphorus luctuosus
AAAATGCAGGGAAGTGCATGAAGCTGCTTTCACATTTCAGGATACACATGCACATGAGTGCAGGGTGGAGCTTTACTGATTTTAAAATAAAGCAAGGGGATTGCCTGGGCAATTTTTAATTATTTTAACTCTGAAAAGTGAGGACTGTAAACTCTGAGAATGTCAACAAAGTACTTGACTTTTCTAAGTGCAGTTCTAATTTTAATACTCCCTTAATCCTGTATTGATGTATGTTTAATACCCCCTTAAATTACCAGGTTTTGGGAAGATCAGGACTTAATCTAGCATGTAGTATAGTTACTGATTCCAGCCCATTTGCCCTCAAACTCGGTTTTTAATGTGAAGGAGATTATGAAGAAAAGTTTCCAAACATCTGGCATTAAGAGAAAACTGAAGTGTTGATGCTTCAGCTCAAAGACTTTGGGGATCCATAATGTTAAACAGGCTGTTTTCCTGAAGATGCAAGTAGACATTGTATACCTTTAAATGGCAGTAATTCAGATGAAAGCATAATAGTGAATGTGTTGTGACCAGCCATGAGAATAGTGCTGGGCACTTGGACAGAGCCACGAGCACACCCCTGTGTGCTGACATTGCTGCCCAGTGCAGAGCTGCATGCAGCATGACTGCCACAACATTTCCTACTATAAATTCATTTTGTTCAGCTTTGTGTGATAAAAACAAACTTACTTGGCAAGAATTCCGGTATTATAAGTTAAATACTTTGTTTGTAATTAAGGAGAGAGAATTCCATTAGCATAGGAAGTTTGAAAACAAGTCAATGTTCAAAAGAACATGTTGCAGGGATACAATTATTTTTACTGTATTATGTTCTCAGGCAGTTATTATTCCCTGCAAAAAGCTTAAAAAAATCAATACATCCCTATCTTGTTTTCTGTGTCTTATTCCTACGTTTCTTTAGTGTTCCTGTATTTGGGTTCCTTCCCCAGTTTCCTGTATTTGGCATGGTCCCAGAGGGGATGTACTGAAGCCCAGAAACTCTGGGGCTCTCTCAGTTTAGTATTTCTTCTGATAACTTGTGTAGCTACAGCCTGGGTTTCGATCTGGAGTGTTCAGGCAGAGAAGAAAAGAGAAGAGAGCCAACCACATTCTGGGCTGCATCCAGGGCAGCAGGTGAGGGAGGGGATTTTGCCCCCTGCCCAGCTCAGGTGAGACCCCCCTGCAGAGCTGCCTCCAGCCCTGGGGACCCAGCACAAGAAGGACATGGAGCTGTGGGAGCGAGTCCAGAGGAGGCCACGGAGATGATCAGAGGGATGGAGCCCCTCTGCTCTTTAGCCAGGCTGGGAAAGTTGGAGGTGTTCACCTGGAGAAGAGAAGGCTCCAGGGATACCTGAGAGCCCTTCCAGTGCCTAAAGGGGCTACAGGAGAGCTGGAGAGGGACCTGGGACAATGGCCTGGAGGGACAGGCCAAGGGGAAATACATTCAGATTGCCAGAGGGCAGGGTTAGATGGGATATTGAGCAGGAATTCTTTACTATAAAGCTGGAAAGGCCCTGGCAAAGGTTGCCCAGAGAAGCTGTGGCTGCCCCATCCCTGGCAGTGTCCAAGGCCAGGTTGGACAGGGCTTGGAGCAACCTGGGCTGGTGGAAGGTCCCTGCCCATGGCTGGGAGGTTGGAACACAATGAGCTTTAAGGTCCCTTCCAACCCAAACCGTGCCTTGGTTCCAGGGTGATGGGGAGCTGGTGGGGGCTGTGCTGGCGGTTCAGGTTCCCGTTCCTGCAGCACTGGGGCTGTTGGCTCTCCCAGGGGATGTCTGTGTGGGCTTTGGGATGGGCTTGGTGGTGCTTCTCTTTGCACATCTCCAGTTTGGGAGACCACGTGCCAGCTTTGTGACAACTGGCATATTTTTACATTAAGGTTTTTGTCTCATCCCTGATGGGCTGGTTCGGCCCTGTGATTCTTGAGCTCCACATGCCAAGATGGTCCCAAGGTGAGGTTGGATGTTCTCCTGCTGGGAACGGACTCCTGGGAGAGCACAGAGGGGCTTTGTTTACAAACCCTCCTCTCCCAGCAAACAAAGCAAACTTGTTTAACAACCACTTGACAAACAAAACGGACCTAAAATTAGAATGTTTATTTCATGAATGAAATTTACTATGAAAATAAACATTTCTGAGGACAATAGAAGAAACTTCTTTCAAAGCCCATTTGTTTTGATGGTCCAGAATTCTTGTGCAGATCTACTTGCTGATCTTTGGTACAGATCAGTACAAAGCTGTTGCTTTGCTTGCTGTTAAGCTTTAAGTTCTAACACATGCTTGGAACGCTGTGGTAATGCAAACCCTTTTTATTTATTTATTCAGTTTTTAATCTGCAGATGTAAGGGAGACAAGTAGGTTCAGATTTTTTGGCAGAGGTGCATTGCTCAGTCTGGTAATATAAATTGTAGACACTCAAAGGCTGAGATTTATCATTGCCTTATTGTCTCCTTCAGATTTCTAATCTGAATAATGTCTCTTTGTGTGTGTTAAGGATCCATTAACTTGAATTTCATAGTGGTATTTATTCAAAATCTCCTGCAAAATGAAGGTTTTACTGATAAACTTGCCTGTGCTGTTCTCTCCCCTTTGTCCTACAATTTTACTCTTTTCTTCTATCTCAAAATTACTGTAACACCTATTTTCACGTTGTGGAGCTTGTTTCTTCAATACTGGGCTATGGATATTTCAGTGTTGAATCATTAAAAGTAAATTATTTGGCTTTTACTGGTTTTATTGTTATTGGACTTAAAAAAAACTTGTCTAGTGTACCATGTGTTCATAGAAAGCCTTTAAGTTAAAAATCTTGTACTGTTTTGAATTACAGATTTCAGAACATTATTTCTTGCTTTCAGATGTATGAAAGCAAATAGAAATGGAAAGAACTGGAGTGGCAGATTTTAAAGTGACGTTGTTTTTCAACATGATTTAGTGGCATAAATCCTATAAATGCTTTTGAAAATCCCACATAGTATATCTTAATCTAAGCCAACATCACACATCTGAATTCTTAATTAGGAGTATATTTCAACTTGTGAATATCAGCGTTTCACAATTTGCAAAGCTGTCAATTAGTCTGGTATTTATTATGTCTTGAAATATTGCACAGGCTGAGTTGGTAGCTGGGGCATGAAGGTGAAATATGAAATTATTTATTCAGTATAAGGCTACCAGCAGCCCAGACATCCTTGGGTAGGTCTTATTTTCTTGCCCTCAAAGTCTAGTCTGGATGGATTTTTGGCAAGTTGTGTGTGGTTTTGGCTGCGTTTTTTGAAACCCTGTGAGAGGCTGGAGCAGGACTTTGGGGTAGTCTCGTACAGGAGGAATATTCCCGGAGGTGGGATGGGTCAGGGCAGGCATGGAGAGAGCTGATCCACAGGGCTGGGCAGGACAAGGAGCTCGGAGTGTCTGGGGGCTCAGGAGGGGTTGAGTAGGATGAAGAGTTGGGTTTAGGAGCTGGGAGAAGGGAAGGTGTGGTGCTCCAGGGAGAACTCTCTGATGGGAGACACCAGGAAAGGCGTGGGAAGCTGGGACACTGGTGAGCACTGGAGCTTGCTGGGGAAGGTGGATTTGGGAGTCATCACAGAACACAGAGCTGCAAGGGGGAGCTCTGAGGCCTGACATGCAGGCAGAGAATTGCCCAAACCTGTTAGAAATCCAAGGAAATGGATGGGCAGGAAGAAACACAGGTTTCTCTATGCCCTGTCTGTGCTCAGCCCTGAACATTTTAATCCAGAAGCTGACAATGTGCAGCTGCATTAGGTTGCAAGAGCAATCCATGCATTGGTCAAGGATAAGAAGTAAATTGGAAACTTTAGAGATGCCTGGAAATGAAATCTATAGAATTTACCTCCTTTCCTCTTGTGCTTTCCTTTAGAATTGTTCCTTTAAAAGGTGGGAAAAACCAGACTGGAGTTGAAGTGAGTCATAGGAGTCAGAGTAGCAGATTTCTTAACTGTCACAAAATAATTTCTTGTAGTTATCACAGAAGATTAAAATGTCTAATTTACATTATTTTACTGTTTGGTACATCATAACCATGATCAGTGGTTTAGTAAAATGAATATAAAAATGATGCATCCTGCCCTTATGCCCATTTCTGTTGTGCTACTGGTTTAGATCTGGTGAATTTTAATTTTTTAGTTCCCTGAGCAGTTGTACAGAAAAAAACCCCAAACAAACATTAAAACATGCTCACTTTCATTTTAATTCTATCAATTTAATTTTATGCCTGTCTATTTTTTTCTACTAAATAAACATGGTGTGTTGTGTTTTTACTTTGATAAGGATATAGTAGGAGCCTTTTTGACAGGGAATTCCTTTAGCTTTCCTGTGGAATATGTCTGTAAGCCACAGAGGAATGC
The DNA here is from genome assembly GCA_013396695.1 of Sakesphorus luctuosus. NCBI lineage: Eukaryota > Metazoa > Chordata > Aves > Passeriformes > Thamnophilidae > Sakesphorus > Sakesphorus luctuosus. The sequence continues at coordinate 136,754 of VWZD01011454.1, forward strand.
TGTTCTTTTAGATATAAATCCAGCTAGTGAGGTATTAATAAATGCTTAGAGCTATTTGATATCAGTGTGACCATTTTGTGTGTACAGGGGTAAAGCATGATCCTGATCTATTAACTTGTGCATATTTTCCCCTGTAATTATTTCACTTTATATTAAATATAAGAAAATAAACTTTAATACCTAATTTCATACGTTTAACTTAATGAACTCAGAAAATATTGTCACTTTATGGCAGCCCTTCAAGAGAAAGATATGGGATCCACATGATTGAAACACTCAATTATTTTTCTTTTTTTTTCCTCCTTTTGCTTCTCACAGCTGCCAAAATAAACTCCTTTTGAGATAGACCTAAGTCAACAAGGGCTGGTGTGTCTCTAATGAAGCATTCCTCTTGAGGCCCCTACTTGGGTTTTATCTTTTGGTCATAGTTGTTTTTTGGTCTCACTTTCCAACTTTAATGCTGGGGTCTCCTGAAGAATTTCTGCTGCAGATTCAAAGTAAACAAGTTCTGTTTCAGTAATCGTACAACTTTTATTCCCCCAAGCTCTTTGTTTTTTTGCAGTAAAAATACAACACATATTACATTTTTTTCTGTAATATGCGTTTAAAATACCAAGTTGTTGAAAAAGTTGGCTAAAATTCAGGGAAGCTAATAATCCTTTAATGTATGAGCTTGTCTCTCTCATTGTTTTCTGCTCAAGTTTTCTCAAACTGTGCTACTTTTTTAGCATTCTTGAGTAGCTTCTCTGTCGACAAGTTTCCAGCTTCAGAAGACTGAGTGGTACCATCTTTAATTAGCTTGTTCTCAACTGAGTTTTTAATGGAAATTTCCAGTAAGTATTAGCTGATTTTGTGTATTTTATTTGGAATCACAGAATAATTTTTCCTGTAGAATGTTTTGAACATACAGCTCATTGAGTTCGTGGGGAGTCTCAGTCCCTAAATGTGCACAGTTACATCTTGAATTAGAAACATTCTTTGGAACCTCAGTCTTGTGTTGGTGTCACTGTTCTGCCAGTTTAGTATCACTGCTACTGAATATTAGTGAATTAGAGAGTTAAAATGGCAATATTTGAAGCTATGCAATGTCTTATTGCTCTTGGTGGCATCTGTGGAACTTCAGCCAGGAATTCCAGCCAGTAGAGATTTCCTGTAAGTACCAACTCATGTCAGCATCTCTTAGTTTTGTACATCAGACACAAAGTTTATGTAACAACAGTGAAAGATAAACTTAGTTTCAATACTCTATTTTAATGAAATACCATTGTGTACAGGAGAGATTAGCAGATACAAACAAAAATAAAGAATAAAAAAAGAGAGAAAGGAACCTTGGGAAATGTAAAGAAGGCAAAATGGATACATTAATAGTTTGGTGATGTAAAAGTACTTTAAAAATGTGCTTAAACAGTGACCCTAATTTTATGTAAACTTTTTTTTTTAAAGCCCCATACTTATAATATTTCCCTTTGTTTCTCACTTCCAGGAGTTTTCTTCATACTTGTCTGTCATTTGGATATTATTATTTCAGCTTTAGATTTAAACAGTCAGCCAGTTTAGGGCAGTTGAGAATCCATAAATCAGCTGTTCTGTCATCCAAAGTCTGGAACCAGACTACAATAGCAGTTTCAGGGTAAATAATGCACCTTATTGCTCTTGAAGGGACCATTTTGTAATGTTTGTACTTCTGGCTCTACAGTGTAAAACACCATATGCAAATTCAGCCCAGAGAGTTTAAACAGTGAATGCTGCTGAAATAATGTGGAACTTGTCTGTGTGTATCTATCCATATTTCTTACTCAGAGATATGGAATCAGGAGTATGGAGTGGGAACAGGCACAGGTATTTCATGTCCTCTGTCCCAGTTCAGAAATGTTACTGTACACCCACTGGCTTGAGTAGATCCCAAAATGCAAAGAATAGGAACATAAAAGACTGACAACTGCCCCCTGCAAAGGTTATCTTTAAATTATCTTTTCAGAAGTATTCATCTAAATATGTCTAGTCATCGAGGAGATGATAAAAGTACAGTTTTTACTCTGTCACTCCTGAACATACAGAATTTTTTCCTCCTTTGGCTGGCTTTATTCCAGACACAGTGTCTTTGATAGGGTGACTTCTGATGGAGAGTGGCTTTAGTTGCTTAGAACAAGTAATGGAAAATTCTCACTTACTGTTCTTTATAAATGAGAAGGAACGAGCCCTTGGCAGGAAGTCTTGGAGGAGAGAGAGCAATGCTTGAAATAGTTGTTAGAGGATGCGCAGAGCTGAGTTTTATCTTTAAATCTGAACTGTTGCAACCCAAACTGGACAGTTAGAGACTGAAGGGGAAAGGAAAAAAACCAAAACCTGTCCCAAATGTTCCTTTTTTTCCCCTCAGTGCAAAGCAAACTTTTCTCCTGCAGCCCATGAGCCTTTTCAGACACCTGTTGGCTGTTTCCCAGTGTCAAAAACAAGCTAGAAAGTGTTCAATAGTTCAGGTAATTTCTGTGAAAGGGGACCAGATGAAAACAGCTATTTAGAGTGTACACTAAGTGATGAAAACAGCAGAATCAAACAATTCAGGAGATTTGTAGGATTAGCATGTGTTGGGAGAACAAAGAAACACTTTCTGAAGGTATTTTGAGGGGAGAGGGAAGTATTTTTTTGGAAGTGCTTCTTTGCAGAGCACATAGACAAAAAAAGTGGTGAGATTTACCTTAAAACTCAGTGAAATTTAAGATAATTTAATTCCATATTTATGCTGGGTTGAGAGCATGTAGGCAGTTAATGGCCAAATAATTACATGATAATTTGGGGATATTGAGCATGAAACTTGGCTGCCTTCCTTTTTGACTTTACTCATTATCTTAATCTGTTTTACACTTACCTGAAATATTTTGTTTAGCTGAGGGCCATTATTAAAACCTTCTGAAATGCCTTTTTTTTAATTTAGTGAACAGCTAAGTATGAATATATAGTGAATAATTGTAGGAAATTATTTGTTTCCGAATAGTTGTATGACATGTGAGAACAAGTATCAGAAGTATTTTCACTTTGGAAACAGTTGATTAACAGTTATTTCTGTTAATACTTTACATGGAACTGGGAAATAAGCAGAAAAGAGGTGAAAGTTGGCAGATTATATACAAATTTGCTTTGATCAGTCAGTTTAAAGGTCCATGAGGTACATTTAGGAAGAAAATACCAAAAAATGTAATGTCATAATCAATTAAATGGCCTAAATAAGGGTTAGAACTAGATGATCTTGAAGATGCCTTCCAACCCAAACCATTCTGAGTCTATACTTCTTTTGGAAATGCAACTTCAAATTGTATTTTCATTTCACTTATGGGAAACCAGAGAATATGGGAAAAGGTGGGTATTTGCTCTGAGTTTCTGTGTTTGAAGTGCCTTGGGAAGCACCTTACAGCTCTGTGACTGCCTTTAAAATTCCCATTTTGCAGGTTTTTGAGGATGTAACTGAAAGAATGAGAATCAGCACAGCTTTGAGAAGATCAAGGACTAACACTTCATGTACTTCTCTAAAGTAGTTTGAGTTCTGTGAGCTGCAAAGTGAATTTTGGTTTTTATTTGTAACATCTTTTAGGGATTACAACACATTATTCTTTAATGGGAAAGAAAGGTGGCTGAGCTCTTAAGAATGCAGCTCTGGAGTCCTAAAAATGCAGAGTCCATAATGAATTCAAAGTTTGCAGTTGGATAAAATCAGCTTGTTGGATCCTGGCACTGGAGTAGCAGGCAGTCTGTCCACACCTGGTGGAGCCCATGGTGAAACCCAACCTATTATCTGAGTTACCTAAAGCTGTAACTGCTCTTTGTCCTGACTTTGTTGTGTTCTGAATGCTTTTTGATGATAAATCCAAAACCTCCAGCCACGTCTCATGGATACACAGAGCTGTTTGCTTTCTGGCAACTACTTAAGGGGGTTATAATAGTTTGGGCAGTCCTGTGGTGTAAAGGAGAGCTCTCTGGACTCCGAATCCCAAGGGCGTGAGTTCAGGTCTCAGTGGGGATCATCCCCTGGCAGTTCAAGCCTCCCTGCCATCCCATCCCGTCAGATCTCAGATGCTCAGCAGGGTCAGCCCCGGTCAGTACTGGGTGCTGTGACAGTCACAAGGACTTCACTGTCACTGTCCAAGCTCGCTCGGCTGTGGCAGATGGACCTGAGGACTGAAATGGTGGGGCCAGTTCTGTGCACGCTGTGCCTCACCTAAAACATCCCCTGTGCAGGCTGGAAGGGCACAGGGCATACCCACATGGGGAGAGCCCTGCCCAAATCTCCGTTCGCGAAGTTTGGCCATACACACATATAATGGTTTAAAAAGATTTTTAAAACAGTGACTACAGGATGGGAGCGACTGTGTGTAGGTAGTTTTGGGGTGGCTTCTGAAGTCTTTTAGGCCTTGCACAGGTGGATCCCATGGGAGTGGCTGGACAGTTGGAAGCACAGAGGGGTCCAGGTGTCCCACTCTGTCCTGCTGGCGCTGGCTCAGCACGGGCACTGCCGAGCTCTGCCTGCGCAAACACAGCAGCTCAAGTTACTTGCAAAGGGCTCTCCTGGGGATCCATAAAGTCTATTCCTGTTTGTGTACTGAAAGCAGGGAGCAAGGCTCTGCTGTAGCACTTTGCTGTGGGATTCCAGAGGGGTTGTCTTTCAGGGGAAGCCGAATGCAGTAACCCCGTGGTCTGTCGTGCCCTTCCGTGCGCTCCGATGGGTCACTGGTGATGGTTTGGGGCTGCTTTGTTTATGTAGCCAGAATGCTTCTTTTTAAGCATCTGGCTGGAAGTAGGGATGAAGGCAGTCTTAATTCACTTTTAATAAAAGATCAATGCCTTTATTGTGAAAAAATAGAACACAGATGTAAACTGTGCCTGATAAAATAATTAAATGTGTGTTTAACCTTCCTATTTTGTTTTTTCAGTGCTACTGGTGCTTGACCTTCTTCGTTGTTGAGACTATTGTCTTTCTTGGTAGTTTTACATTTTAAATTCTACTTAGACTAGAAAAACAAACTCTGCTGGTGTTTTTCATCTCAAGTGCTTACCAAATCCCTCCGATTTTACAAAATATTTAAAAAGTAATCTCCAGACTGAAGTCTCATTGAAACCTTTGCCCTTCCTGTGGAACAAAAGTTCAGAGAAGTTCTGGTTGGTCCTAATTTGGAAACTGTAAAACAAAAAACATCATGGTGTGAAGTATTAATTTAGGCTTGGCAGCCTCATTGTAAAATTTATTTCCAGAAGCTTCCAATTAAAGTGCAGCATGTCTAATTGTACAAGAGAAAGAGCACTTCAAGGTTCTTTCTTTTATATTATATAGGAGGAAAAATGCCCCAAACATTAGTGAAAATAAAAAGTCTTTGAGGTATTTTTTGTTAAACAAGAACTCACCTTTATGTTGCAGTGAGTTGCCTTGGTAGAAGAAACCACAAACTCAGGAATGTCTTAGCCATTCTGGCTTTCAGTATTGCTCTTTAATCAAGCCATTTGATACATTAGTCAAGTATTTCTCTTTCAGCTTTCTTTATATATTGATTATACCTGGGGCTGTCCCACTCCTGAGCGGTGCAGGTTGGATGTTTTCCTCCTGTGACTCTTTCCCCCTAATTCAAAGAAGAAAAAGCCAAATCTGATAACGGACAGGTTGACTAAAATGGTTAAAGGTATAGAATACCTTATCTAGTAGTGCAACAGAGGATTTAGGTCCCTTCAGTCTGATGGAGGTATCATGGAATCACAGAATGGGGTGAGTTGGAAGGGACCTTAAAGCTCATCTCATTCCACCCCCTGCCATGGGCAGGGACACCTCCCATCAGCTCAGGGTGCTCCAAGCCCTGTCCAGCCTGGCCTTGGCCACTCCCAGGGATGGGGCAGCCACAGCTTCTCTGCCCAACCTGTGCCAGGGCCTGCCCATCCTCACAGGGAAGAATTTCTTCCTAATATTCAGTCTAAAACTCTCAGTTTATCCTGAACCATATTTGTCTGTAAAGTGATGAGTGAAGGGGGTAAGGCAACAATTGTTTGCTGCATTTCTGTCTCAGAGGCAGGAATGAGCTCCAGTTTGCAGATGGAAGTAAATCAAAGCAATTGTTCAGGATTATGCAATAGTAAAATCCATTATTCCTGAAATTACCTGGTTCTGGAAGGCCCTGTACTGCAAACTGTTGAAGGTCAGGTGTGGGTTGGCAGAGGAACACTGTGTGCTCATACTGACATTTAGTCTTCACTGAGTATTATCTACTGATTGTTTCAGAAATGGGATATTTGACTATACCACAGACATGGTATGACCTGCAGTGGCTCTCATAATGGTTCAAAATATGTTAATATTCCATCTTATGAAGAGTGTTTCTGAGTGTCCATAAAAATTTTTAACAGCATCCAAAAAACCTAAATTTTAGGTAAATATATGTTTTTTTATTTCCAAAAACAGTTCATAAAAGCACATTTTATGTCTTGGATATTTCTTGACAAAATGTAGATGCACAGGCAGAACTATGTGCAGTTGTTGTATATTGACAGAGTGCATTTCATCAGCAGGTGGTTTTGGATTTGGGAAGCTGAAACCTGAGACAAGTGCTTAGGGATGGTCTGTAAGATGATACTTTTTGTTTAAAGTCTTGTAGTTTAATAGTCCCAGGATGGTCTGGACAGCTTAAACAGTGCTACTGTGCAAGAGATTTTTTTATAGTGAGATAAATCAAAATGTTTTCAGTTGTGAAATTTTACTGTGAACAGAATGACTTCTGAAATGAATGCTGATTTAATCTGAACTCAGAGAGAAATGATTTTCAGCAGCAGTTTTGCAAATCTGATTAAGTTCTATTGTGATAAATCCCTCTGCAGCACTTCCCTTTGGGAGATCCCCTTTCTATTTTGGATTTATGCTGTTGTACGCTGCAAATCAGCAATATCAGGAATAAGAAGGAATATAAATAGTATGCTTAGAGGCAATTTTTTTAGATGATGTAATCATTTCAGAGTGAGTAATGAAATTTGAACACTTTTCCTTGAAGTGCAGGTGCTCCTTGACATGAGGTAGAACCTGTCTGGGTTCTCAGGTTTGGATGTTTTCACAGCTCAGGAATAAGGGGAGAGGGAAAAAAAAAACCCTGTAAGTTGCATTCATAGTGGTTTGGTTTCATATTGAGGTTTTAAATATTTTGAAAAAAGTAAGTAAATTGAGAGTAAGGGGTCATGGAAAGGGTGGAGGGAGAGGTAAAAGCCCTTAGACATTATTTCATTTGATTTAACCAATTCTGTGGATTCCCTGTTTAATTCTGTCAATATAGACACAGTGCAAGTGCTGGTCTTGGGGAAACTCACCTCAGAATGAGTCATGGGATGTGGGTTTAACCAGTGCTGTAAATAAAATGCCTTTTCAGCAGAACTGTCTTACTTAGGTATGTTTGGAAGCACATTTAGGAAGGGAGGATATCAAAGAGCATCAATGGCTCCTTTAATTTTTGCCGCTAATTCCATTGTGTGTCCCACCTCAGCGATGTGTCATCTCTGCAGCCTCCTGTGTCTTCAGGGAAGTTTATTAACAAGGTTCTAAATCTGGGGGGAAGAAAACATCTAAAGGAAGCCACCTCAGAATTATTTCTTCCTTTTTCTTTCCTAAGTAGGGTGTTTTGATGCCTAAAATAAATACTGAACCTACAATGATGGATTCAATAATCAATTTTTCCTGTTGCTGTTGCTCAGTACTAAAGAAGCCCTTTTTAATCACTATAACCAAACCAATAATGCTGCAATGCAGCTAATTTTATATATCCTATTTTATGAAAGACTGGCATTAGAGAATAGGGAAATTTAGCATAGATTCCAAGATGCTGGAGCAGCATCTTCTGGAATAACCAAGTGCCTGGGCTGTCTGTACTCACAGCCATGTGTGTGCCTGTGCTGTAGGAGAGGCTTATTTACCACCTTGTATTTTCTGTGCTTAAGAGACAGCTCTGAAAAATAGTTCCTTGGCTATTTCTGCCTTCTTGGCCAGTTGAGAAAATGTCTTTAAATCAGTAAGTAGTTTATGCACTGTTTTTCTAAATATGACTGAAAAGGCCTTCCCACCCCCCCAAGTCCTTCAATTGTTTCATCTGAGTAATGGTGGCTAAAAGTGTTCTTTAAGCACTACCTTCACATACCATTCAATTATTTCTGTTTAGAGAGCATAACATTTCACAGTGGTTTATTTAATAATGTCACTTCCATTCTCTGGCTTTAGAGGATTTTCTGAAGCCGTGAGGTTTAAACTTCTGCATGGAATTGGAGGAATATTGTTTTAATTTAATATAAAAATTTGCCTTTCATTAAAAAAACCACTAAAACCAACAACGGTAATCACCAGTCAGCCCTGAATGTGCTTCAAGTGAGAAAATCAGTCATACAGACCATTCCAGAAGGGAACATCAGGTGTTTGACAACGTTCAGCATGAAGCTTGGTTATTTTTTTGTTTTTTCATGTGAACAGTTGGAACTGTCTTTATCAGAGATAATTCTTGTGTTTTCTATTCAACAATTTACAGTTTGGTGGGAGATACATAAAAAAATGCTGTTTTTCTGTAAATATTCTGAAGACTGGAACAGTAAGAGTATAAAAAGAATTGGGAATCCCTGCAAACTTAAAAATTGTTTCTTCTGATCCTCCTGAATGGGGTGTTGCTACATAAGGGTGTGCCTAAAGGAATATCTTTATCTCCAGGCTGTAGCCAGGATAATTATGTATGTCCCTTCCCAAACATTGCTCAGCTTCACTGAAGGGTATCTTGCTTTTTTTCATAATAGATACTGGAAAAAACCTCAACTTCATGTCAAGATGGTAATCATAATTGCGTGTGTAATGTAATTGATATGAAGAACTTTTAATGGCATCACCTGCAGTGTGACTTCTGATAACACCCAGGCTTTTAACTTTTAATTGAGGTCCTTAAACTTTTCATTCTATTTACTGTATGGCAGTTTTTCAAGCTGATACATGTAATGATATTTGCAATTTAAAGTTTCATTTGATATTGCCACCATATGGCTCAGGATGTTGAGAGGGTATGGATTGAATGAGTAATGGCTCCAAGATAAGATTTCTGACTTAAGTTATAGGTTGCTGAATAATCTTATTTTAAATCAAATGAAGATCTGATTAGAGGAGGTTGTTATTGCTGAGGTGGTGATTTTCCACATAGCTGAAGGGAAAATAGTTATGTCTGTTTAGTTTCTGGGAATGTCTGCAAAGAATATCTTTTTAATAAATCAACAAAAAATGGTGGTATTTCACTAATCATTACCTTTAAGCTAATCCAGGAAAAACTCCATGAATTAAAATGTTACTATTTAAGTAGCAATGAATGAAATGCTCCATCACTAATGTAATAACAGCATCCTGCTTACTGTTAAGTGGATTTTTTCTATTAGATTTTTTTTTGTCCCCATTATTTGCTAGAATTACGAACACTTGAGATGAGCTGCTTTTGGAGGTGCTGAGTTTTTTAGTGTTGCCACCAGCTCAGCAGAACTCCAGAGGGATAACTTAAATACAGGGTTTCAGTAAGCAAAGCCAAAACTTCTCTAGTCCATCTTGGATAGCGTGGAAGTGTGTTGTGTTAATTTTACATTTTCATCAAGTGCCAGGGTTGGGTTTGTATCCCTGAGATGGTGCTGAAATGTCTAAAGCCTGTGATTTCACTGAGAGCTCATTTGGGGTAGATCAGATTAAAACTATTCCTCGCTCTTTGGAAAATAGGCAAAGTTGTGGCCAGGGTGTTCTTGTGCAACTGGTATGACTGCTCTCTTTTTGTTTTCTTCCTTCTTTTGTGCTTTGCAGGGTCAGTACAGGCCCTCTGACCTGCTGTGCCCAGAGACCTACGTCTGGACGCCCATCGAGCAGTGCCTGCCCCTGCTCGAGCGCAGCAAGTACTCCCGGTTCAACCAGGATGGAAAAGCAGGTGAGTTTACAAGCAGTGACAGGCCTGTAAACTGGGCTGTCTCTATAATGTATCGGTATCATCTGCTGCTGAAGCATCCTGAAAATCTCATCTGTAAAATATAAAACAGATAAAAATGTAAAAATCACAACCCCTGCAGCAAACATCAGCAAACAGACAGTTTTATTCTGAAACGTAAAATAAGCAATGCAAGATTTAAGTGCATGCTGTTTTATAGACTGTACGTAGTTCAAAATTTAACACATATTGCTGCCTTGCAGATAATTATATTTGCTATTCTAGGCATCAACAAAACCAATCAAATAATTGTTCCTCACATTCCAGTTGGGTGAAGTCATAAAGGAAGGAAATTGGAATCAATACAGGAAAGAGCTGAAGAAGCTTAAAGGCATCAAGTGCTTTTGTTAAGGAACAAAGTGGCAGATTTAGTTTAACAATCTGTCAGCGAATGTGAAAAATACAACCAACAGCAGAAGCACCTTAGAACATCTTGAAGTAGATGGGACATGGACTTACACATTCTGTAAAATAGTATAGAGTGGTTGAAAATGTTACTGACCAGAACATAAAACAGGAATACTACTGTAAAACAATGCAATCAAATGGAAAAAAAGACATGTATTTGCTTTAGTTACTGACTCTGTGATGGCAGGTCCTAAGGGAGCTGTGTTAGAGAATGCTTGGGGTGGTACTTGTGGGGGAAGGGGAACTAACTTATTAATTGGAAGTTGCTGAATACTCTTTCTTTGAAATATTCTTTCTCCCATGAATAACAGTGGAGTGTGGCTGTGGTATTGATCAGAGATGTGTAGTGTTACTCAGCTCAAAAGTATGTAAAGCCATGATCTCTTTCTAACACCAAAATACAGATCTACCTGTCTCTGAGTTTCAGTAGTTTGCAACAGCTTCTTGTTTTTACATTTTTGTGTTACTCTTTTTACTTTTTTTTTCTTTTAGATTTTTTACTTTTTGCTGTAGTTTAGTAGGATTTTCATTCCCTGGGCAGTGAACTGTTAATTGTTGGAAGGGCAGGATGTAGATAAATCAAAGGAATTTGAATAGATGGCTTAATCAGTTCTGTGAAGTTCTGAAAATGCTATTGAGTTCCTTGCTTTGCTCCTTGCTTTGTTCTGTGCTTGTTACTTGGTTGCTCAACTGGAACACTAATAATAATTACAAGAACTATGGTAGCAAGGTTCAAATAAATTTCTGGATACAGATTCTGATTTAAAGTTTTAGGAGCAGGATTACCTGAGGGGTTCTGTGCAGAGAGTGCATGTTCTTTAGGCATTGTGCAGGTAACCATGTGATGTGGTGGAAAGGAGCCTGGGGAGCACATTTGGTTGCTCGTTGAAAAGAGTATTTATCCCCATGGAATATTCTCAGTGTGTAAGAGATTGAAATGAGCAGTACTTGATCATATTTTGATCCACTAGAATCATCCTTAGACTGAGGAGAGGAAACTGGAAAGAAATTACCAAGGTAGGAGGAAGAAGGGAGTGGTTTTGGAGGCCAGTGGTGTTGAGGATACTCTTGGAATTCAAACAGAAGAGCTAAACTCCTGCCTTGGGAGGTGTTAACCCCCTGCAAGCAAAGGGGCAGCATCTCCTCGACTGTGTGAAATCCCTGTGGCAAACCACGTGTTTGGAAACCACAGGATATAAAGCTCTGCATGGTTATCAGCACAGAACATCTCACTGCAGACACTCCTGGAGCTGTGACTTGTGTCCTGTGGTTTAAGGAAATTAAAACACAGCTCCACAGCACAGTGCACTGGGCCTGCTGTGAGCCTGCAGTCCTTGGGGGTTTAAGTAGTTGCTTGCTCGAAGGAAGACATTTCTCAACAATGAAATCAGTTTCCTTCTTAATTCTTGACTCTCTACAATAGTCAGCAATATGAGTTTAATGCAGTTACAGTGGATTTTAAAAAGAGCAATAGGAATGATTGTGGGCTTTATTCCTCTTGAATCAGCTTTCTGTAATACTGCCCATAATTGTGGTTAAGCAGATCATGATTTATCAGGAGCAGGACTTAGAAACTGAGGGCAATAACCAGATCCAGTAAAGGACTGGGAGGAACAGGGCAGCTTGCATTGCTGCCTGGAGCAATAAAACACTCTTTGGTAATGGTCATCTTCTGATACTGTCTGTAATGTCAAAATTTCTGAAACATGACCTCATACTAATTTCTTCTTAATTTTCAGCAATTTTTGAATGTGTTTTCCTTCCCTTTAAAAAAAAATTTAAAATTTACCTAATAGATTTATCAGTTGCAGGTTCAGGTAAGAATGTTATGTGCTCTGACCTTTCAAATCTCCATAATATGAAAAGGATCTTTGATTATTCCTACACATTACATTGCAGTGCTCCTTCCTATAATCAGATTTATTTTTACTTTTGTGGAGGAAAAAGAAAGATGCTCAGAAAAAGTAGCACTTTTTTTTTCCTAAAGCACAAAAAAATATTAATTGATACTTGTGGGGCATTTTTTCCTGTTTTCCTTATGTGGTTGTGCATAGCTTTAGCATTTTCAGATGGTTTTAAAGTGCAATGTTTGCCATTCCCTTCTTCTCTGATGTCTGATACTTTTATTAACAGTTGGAGAATGTTCAGTTTGTCTGTCTTCTCTTCTTCAAAGTCCTTAACTCTGTACAACAGAGACAAGTCTAAAAATGTCCCTAACAGTTCATAACTTACAAAAGCAATCATAGAGACCGTAATAAGTTTTTACCAGATTTTTAATACTTGTAGGAATACAAACTGAAAAAACCCTTTTTCATCAGAAATACATCTGTGTATTTCCATGTATTCTGCTGCTCACAGTAAGCTGGAGTAGTGAAAGGCAAACAACATTCCCAGTATTTAACAACCCCTGAATCCTCTTATTAGCAATTGCATTATGGATCTTAATGCTTCTTGCAAGAAACTGTGGGTTATTATTAGTTCTAGTAAATAAAACTTAAAATTCTCACCCAGAAATCTTCAGACTTGGGCAGTTATACAAAACTGTGTTTATTTTAAATATATGTTTTTGTGCATAATATATTCAGTTGAAAAATAATCTGTCACAACTATCCCAATGACTCTAATTTCTAGTGTGGTGTTTTTCCAAACATTTAATTTTATGTACAGATGGATACTACTCTTTGCTATTAAACAATATTTCAAACAAGTTTTATGTTTATTGTGCACGTGAACACGAGCGTGTTGTTGACTTTTTTCCCCTCCCTCACCAAGTACAGAGGCTGTTTAGTTTTACAATATATTTTTAAAATACAGTGTATTAGCATGGTCCTGGTCTTATCCTTCCTCTCTCGCTCAGCAGAAAAGCCACGATCACGTCTTTGTGTCCTGAAAGGGAACTGTGATCACCCTTTGGTCACGTCTGATGGTTCAGGTCCCTGGCAAAGGGCCGGATCTGTGTAGAGTTGCATCTTTGAATCCAGGCAGGGGAATTAATGTAAAAGCCAGTATATGTTAATGTTTATAAGAGTGGTGTGATGCAGATTAATGTTTACAAGGGTAAATGCACTGATGTTCTTGAGACGATGGAAATGTGGTGGCGAAACTATCCCAGATGGAAAACATTAAACCAATTGTTTAGAACTCTGCAATCATCTGATTTGGGAGAAATTGCTGGTTTGCTCAAAAGCAATTGCTGTTTATAATTTTTTTAAGATAGTGTTGTGTACTTTGGAGAGTTGGGAAACAGTTTAAATAAACTCTTATAGATCACTTACTAAATTCTCCTAAACAACTAACTTTCCACTGCTATCAGAGCTATAGGTAATAAATTTGAATTCTATACCCAAGAAAAAACAGACATACCAATTCTTTTCTGCAGCACCTCTAGAACAGACCCATCCTACAAGTTTGTATCTGTTTCTAATTAAGTTTATGAACACTTAGATCCATCAGAATGCATAGTTCTAAATCCAGTGTGATCCATGAGCGTACAAGATATTTAAACAATGAGGATAGTGCAAATAAGGTGTAGCCAGGCAGATTTTTCTCTCACTTTGTAGTATGTCTGGATTAAATTGAAATGACTGGCATGGGGTTTTGGCCTCATATGCAGAAATATGCTCAAATATTGCAGTGCTTCTGTGACAAAAAGGCAATGTTGGCTTAATTTGTGGGTCCTAACCAACTGGCAGGGCATAAATTGTTGCGTGGGTTAGAAAGTGCAAACTTTAATGAGTATTTGTGATTTAAAGTTTGTATTTATTGATATTTTGAATATAGCTGCTTCTGACACACAAGTAGCAGAGTAAACCAGTGCCCCTCAATCAGCAGCATTGTCTCACTTCTAGTGTGGCTTGGACTGCAAAAACCTCAAAAACATGTTTTAATCCAAAATTACCATCGTAGAGATTGTATCATGAGCAAATGTATTTTGAAGTTAATTGTTTTGAGGATTTTGCTTGAAAACTAAAGATATCCTGGCATACTTTGCTTCTCTTTGCATTGAAGAGATGAATCTTACATGGGTTACTCATCTTACTTGAGTATCTTTGTGCTCAAGATACTCCTTCACCTTTAGAATGTGACGCTGAATTCTCTAGCAGAGTAATTCTGCCTTTGGTTTCTTTGTTGATTTTTTTTTTTTTGGTGACTGGACCAGAAATGAACTGAGGAGTTGCTGATGGTTCAGGGGAGTGTGGGGAAGGGGAAGGCCTGCCAAATCCTACAAGGAATCATTTTCCACACGCAGAAGGTGTTAGAAGCACAAGAGCAGAAATTAAAACTCAAATAACGTGGGGCAAGCAGAGAGATCATGCAGATTTATTTCATGCTGAGGACAACCAGCATATGGGATTAGTTTCAAAATGTGATAGAAGTTGAAAGCTGTAATGAGGCCCAGGCCCAGAGCAGCCATGGCAGCGACACCACAGGCATGTGCTGAGCCCTGCTCAGCCACCTCTGCCAGGGTCAGACCTTCTGGAACCATCTGTGGTGCCTCCAAAATGTTCACTCTCCGCTCTGGTGACATCATCCCAGCTTGCCACGTGGAACATAATTGATTCCATGTTTTAATTAATTTAGCCAGTAAATTGATTGCTGGAATCTGATTTATTTAGCTGATAAGCTACTGCCAATTGCTTCAGTTTTTCCTATTTCATGGAGATGTTTGCATTTGTAATTCTCAGCTTGACTCTCGTCTCTGCTTTTTCTCCTCCTCACATATCAGTCTTAATGGGGACTTTTCCCTTCTTTTTGAAAGATCCTTTTGCTGCTCTCTGCCATTTTCACTTCTATACAGTTCAAATATTTTACTAAATGGTGTTTAACTCTTTTTTTTTCAGCTTTTCCTTCCCCTTTTTTTGAGTTGTAACTCCTTCAAGCGTAATCCTCTTAATTTTTATCCATTGTACTGTCTTTTCATAGAACCATAGAATGGTTTGGGTTGGAAGGGACCTTAAAGCTCATCTTGTTCCTCCCCGCAGGGACACCTCCCACCAGCCTAGGTTGCTCCAAGCCCTGTCCAGCCTGGCCTTGGACACTCCCAGGGATGGGGCAGCCACAGTTTCTCTGGGCACCTGTGCCAGGGCTTGCCCACCCTCACAGGGAAGAATTTCTCCCTAATACCTAATCTACATCCAACTCTCCTTCACCTTAAAGCCATTCCCCCTTGTCCTGTCATCCCCACCATCATCACCATCCCTAATCTTTTCTTTTTAAGATGCATTAGTGTTCTCCACCTTTAACTCACAGATTTGTTAGCATGTTTAATGTGTCTCTCCTACCATTAACTGAGCCTCTTCTGATTATGTTCTTGATGACAAGTACATTGCTAAAGTCTCTGGAAAGGCACGTGTGCAGTTTTCATTCCCTGCTACAAGTGCCTTAGAGTTGCTTTCATGTGCAGTTTCCAAGTGCTCCTTGGATTAGAAATGCCTGTAGAATCCATCAGAAATTAGGTTGGTCATGAATGAGCTGGTAAAACTTGGCCTTAGCTAGTTCTGGTCTGCAGAATTACCTTGTGCAGGCTGCTGAGTCAGGAAAGCTGGTTTAGGGAGAACATGCACAGGAACAGTGTCTCCTAGAGCTCATGCATCAAAACCAGAGCTGAACCTGCTGTGGTTCTGCTTCTGGCCCATGTTTGCATGGTCCAGTTAAGCTGAAAGTATAGCTGGAAGTTGATTAGATAACCAAAAATGTGGTTAAAACAGAAAAAAAAAGCCCAAATTGTGCTGGGTATGCCATTAATATTCTTCATTGGCAGCTCACATTCTCATTTCTTGTATCTGAAGTCATCAAGAATAGTGTTAAGAGATTCAACTTCAAAGGAAATGACTAGTTCATTTTGTCCTCTGGAAGAACATCTAAAAGTGAAACAGTTATCTTTGTCAACTTGCCATTGACTGGATTATATTACTTTTTTTTTTTTGTCTTAGTGTCTTGACTTTGAAAGCACTGGATACTGTTTTCAGATGGGAAGTTGTTCAGTTTCATTTAACTAATATTTTCCCAGGTAATACTAGGGTTTTTTTTTATACCACACCCCTAAAAAGCAAGACCTTGGAGAAATATCGTATCAGTCTCTGATAGGACAGGAGGAAACGGCCTCAAGCTGTGCCAGGGGAGGGTTAGGTTGGATACGGGGGGAAGTTTCTTCACTGAAAGGGTTGTCCAGCCCTGTCCCAGCTGTCCAGGGCAGTGGGAGGGTCACCATCCTTGGAGGGATTTAAAAGCCATGTGGGCCATTGATTTAAGAGTTGGACTTGATGGTCCTTGTGGGTCCCTTCCAACTCAGAATAGTCTGTGATTCTGTGATGTGGCACTTGGGGACTTGGGTTCGTGGTGCCCTTGGCAGTGCTGGGGGGATGGATGGAGCCAGTGATCTTAGAGGGCTTTTCCAACCTAAACATTCTGTGGTCTATCATTAAATCTTGCCCTTCAGCAGTCATTTTTTAGTCATTCTTCAGGATAATAAATTTTGGTATAGAATAATTGTATTATATGAGAGCTCCTCATAAATAAAGCGGGAATTTGATATCTATTGTTTTATGTGCATCCCTTTGCAATGTGTCCAGACCAGCAGGACACTGCTGGACTATCGTGTTGGGCAGGATTGTTTGCAGGTAAGCCAGAAGCCTTTGCTGCTGGCAGTGAATTACACTGAACTCAAGAGCTGCTCTGAATTGCTGTATTCACAGGAAATGTTTTCCATTGGCCCCCATTCATGTTTACTACTGGAATAATAAGAGTCCCAACACACTGAGTGATTGTTTCCTCGTGGCACAGCGGGGTGAGCGGCTCTCAGCGGTGATCAGGCTGCTCCTTCTCAGCATTGAATTGCAAATCATAAAGCAGTTGTATGATTTCAGGCACAAAGCCCAAAAGTTTTGTTTGGAAGATGTCTCTAGGATTTCCCCTTGTTGCAACTTCCCATCTTTACCCGTTTTAAGGATCCCTATAAGTTATACTTGTGTAATTCCTCTGTCTTCATGTTTTAAGGATCATCAGTAATGTTTTGATAAGGTGCATTTTTCCACTTGTAAACATTCTCTTTTTGAACAGTTCTCTCAAAAGTTCCTTTATTCTTTTTTTTTTCTTTTTGTTAGAGTAACTGCAAAGATTTGGCTGATTGAGAATATCCTGAGCGTTTTACTGTACTTCCTTTGTGACTTGTGCTTTCTGGTTTTAATTAAGAATTCTTTTCATTGAATTTTTGTGTGTTGTTGTTTATGCTTCATTTTAACTGTACTCTTAATTTGGTTTGAGTTAGTATTTTTATGCCCCAAGGCATAGGGGTCTTTAATATTCCTTAATGTATGAGTCCAGTATGGAAGAAGCAACATGAGAAAAAGCACATTTCAACTCCCTGTTTTATATAAATATGACTATTAAGGGGTATTGCTTCTTGTCTCTCTTGTTTTAGAGGATGGCATCCTATACTTTGCTGGTGAACAAAAAGGAAGAATTCTTTACATTGAGTAAGAAATGAGCTTAAATCCAAAGGTCAGATGTATTTGGCTTCTGACTGCAGTAGAGTAATTTTCTATTTTTGTTAATTACTGTCGCCTGTATTTCAGTCCTAAAATTTGAAAAGTTAATTGGTTTCTTCCTTTTACAGTTTTTTGTTTTAAAATCATTGATCATTAACTGTGACAAGGTCGTGTAAACCAGATGTAGCTTTTCTTTAAAAAAAAGGGGACAAGGCTGTCACCTTTCTCAAGTAAATTGTGGTGTAACCAGCAAGGGACGGGGCTTCTTTAGCTCATTTTTACACCTAGTTTGAAAGCTTGGCTATCATGAAACTTTTAAACTTCCTGTACATTGAATTTTAAACTTTTTTTTCCCCTGTCATTCAGAAAATGTGAACACACTGTTCGTCTTTAAAAACCCTGCAAGTCCAAAGTGCTTCAAAGCTGAAAATTAAAGCCAAGAACAACTTGAAGCAAAAGCAAAAGCCCAGCACACCCTTAGGGCTGTCAGTCTGAAATTACAGCAGTTGAGAGCTGTTTATCTTTGTACTTTTTCTTCTGTGCATTTTATGCTTAGAGATAATAATTCTTCTGAGATTCCATTTTTAAGTAAAATGGAAACTGATTTATAATGTGAGTTATTTTCATGGGAGTTTCCTTCAAAGTCTGCTTTCAAAGCGAATCACAGGTTTGGGTTAATGGCACAGTTTTAAATATTGGCATTTTTTATTTAGGGCTGATTCTTTGCCTTTTCTTTTCTTTCTTGAACTGGTTCATCGACTCCTATGG
Organism: Sakesphorus luctuosus; assembly: GCA_013396695.1. Classification (NCBI taxonomy): domain Eukaryota; kingdom Metazoa; phylum Chordata; class Aves; order Passeriformes; family Thamnophilidae; genus Sakesphorus; species Sakesphorus luctuosus. The sequence continues at coordinate 155,415 of VWZD01011454.1, forward strand.
GGGACAAAAATGAAATCCACATTCTCTGTGTAGTGTGGATGCAGCAGCAGCACAAAGTGAGAATGGCCAAATACTTCCATTATTTCAGGGAGCAGCAGGAGCATTTAAGGAACTGAAACTTATGATCAGAAACAGTGTCATTTCAGAATTCAGCAGGAGTGCCACGTTTCTTTTTTGAATTAGAAATACCAGACCTCAATAAGGCTCCTTACTAATTCTGAGTCCATTCTGTGCAGAAAATGTAAGAAATATTGTCCTGTGACTAATGTGGGGTTGTTTGGAAATCGGCAGTTGTCCTTTGTCCTATGTAAAAAACAAGGAAGACAATAAATCTGTTGCTTATTTTTAATTACTTCTTCACTTGTTTTCCTGTAAACGGAAAAAAGGAAAAATTCCATGTGTGAATTACATTTAACAGTTGCATGGGGCTGGGAACACAAAATTTGAACACCTCTTTGCAGTCTTTATGAGGTCACAGTGGCAAGGTTGAATTAGATGTGAAATCTCTCCTATTTTCAAATTTCAGTAGACAATGCAATATAAATAATTTGCTGCTTTAGGAGTATAGGGGAGAAGAGAAAGAAGTGGCAGGTAATTTATTCAACAAGAATTCACCTGTATTTTTAGCTCTGAGACATACAGGATAATATTTCTGTAAAGACTCTTGGCATCTGCAGTTGCCCAGTTTCCTAAAATTGCAGGTATTTCAATTACAGAACTGATTTCTCTGCAGTTTGTGTATCTGCCAGCCAGACTATTGATAGAGGTAACTGAATTAAGGGATAAAACCTTGTATGCTTTTTATGTCAAGTGACAGCATCTGTGCTGTGGGCTACAATAAATCAGCAGCTCAGGAGGTAAACAATCAGGAGTAAGGAGAAAAAATAAGCTTTTTTAAAAAACTGTTTAATTGAAAGAGTACTGCATTCAGTAATTACAGTAGTGATTAAAGTTGCCCTAACATATTGTGCCACTGTATGATCACAGTGTCTTTCTAGAAATGGAAGTTAACTAACTAAGATTTCTTTACTAAAGCTTGGAAGTAATACTTACTGGTAGAGATGTTTTTTCTTACTTTCACAAAGACATTTTATTTGATACAGCATTTGAACTGGGATTGTTTCTCTGTCCCAGCATCAGCCACAAAGGGAAAGCCTGTTTGAATTCAGTTGGCATCTTCTTAAATATAAAGCAAATTTTATCATGTGCCACTCAACAGGAACAGATATTTTTCTTATTGGGAAAGTAATTTCTTTGTTAAACTGTGCCAGAGCCCAATCTGCTTTTATTTTCCATTAAATGATATTAAATTTATTATGCTTATGTTTAAATTGTGCATAAAGGGAATACTTTCCTGAATTCCTATGGCATTGCCTCCAGAGCAGCAGCAACTGGAACGTGGCTGAATTCTGACTTACAGATTAGTTATGATGGTGACACAAGTTCCTATGTGCCTTCTCTAAGAGTTTAACTATGTACTTGAGATTATTTTACTCATACTTAACATCTCAGTAAAAGGTTTCTTTTTCAGATGGAGTTTAAATTATATATATTAAAGTGCTTTTGCAGCAGGTTATTTTTATTATTGAGGCTTTTACTTGGGAGGGAGTCAATGGAAGAACAGGTAATCATTTCAGACATTTGGACTGTTATTTTTCTGCCTTTCAAACCTTATTTGAAGAATACGGAATCAACTTCGATGCATAGAACAAATACAAATACAGTCAATCAAACATAGATTTTTAAGACCAAGAATGTGTGTTTTTAAATTTTTCCTGATCATAAACTCATTACTGAGACTCTCCATATGCACAGAACTTACTGTGTTAAGCTTAAAACATGTGTGAGTTGTTTTACAGTGATTTTATTTTTTTTTCAAGAGATTGGTGTTTTCTGGATTGCTCTGGGAGAGCCTTCTCCTGCCTGAGGGTTGTGTTATAAACCTGTCCAAGAAAGGGCTGGTCTACAGCAGGGTTTGGCAAGCCTGACTTCTCCCCAGAGAGCACTTGGCTGCAGTGCTGAGCAGATTTCCTAGAACCAAATTTGCTTGGTCATTCCAGCAGTTTCCAATGGCTGCAGAGCTGGAGCAGCGTGAGCAAAAGGGGAGGAAGGGGAGAAATGCTGAGCAGCAAGAACAAAGTTCAGCTGAGCCAGGAAGGCTGTAGTGAAACCAAAGGTGCAGTAGCTTTAGTTACTCCAAGAAATCCAGGCTGGGGCCAGGAGCACTACGAGCCAAAAGATGAACTCATGCAGAGCATCAGACTTTGGGACTCTCTGATATCAGTGAGTACCAAACAGTGAGCAGCGAAGGGCTTTGAAAGTGCTTTTAGCCTGAAGGTGCCGAGGTTGGGCTTGGCCTAAAACCATCTCAGGACACAAACCTACAGTCAGCCTAGAGCTGCAGTAAATAGAAACTTTCCAATTGAAGAAGTTAAAATAACTTTACACTTGTGTCACCTGCAGAAGCAAAACTTGCAAATTTTTCCTTGGTGAACTTTCAGGAAGGGGGAGGATGTAATAGTAGAGGCAGAAGGGCTGGTAGTAAAACCAACCTGTTGGGATATCAGGAAGGTGTTGGCCACACATCAAAAACCTAATGGATTTCAAAGCAGGAGGGAAAGCCATAAAGTGGTTTTGACTTGGTGTTTTTCTAAAGCAATTGCCAACAATAATTAGTGGAGAGCACAATCTTAGCAAGTACTACTCAAATTTTCTTCCTTCAAACCAAGTTTTCCTGGTTAAATCTTAAGAAACACATTGTGCTTTCATGTTAGGAATCAAAACACAGATAAAAGTAATGAAGTCATTCTAAAAAACTTGGTAAAGCAGCCTTCATTAAGTTTCACATACTAAATTCAGGCAATCAGCAGAAAAAAGTTCATAAACCATTTCTGTGGAAAATAAGGGCAGGTTCTTCAGAATGTCTTGCAAGGAAAAGCATTTCATGACCTCCTTTGTCTTCAAGCATAAAGAAAGCCCCAAAGGGAGTCTTTGCATAGTTTTTGTCCCCAGTAAGCATCTCTTCTCTGTTTCTGTTGTAGTTTATATGGTTCTATTCTCAAACTCATATTTCAGATTCTGTGTTTAAGTTTATTCTTCCATTGGTGACTTTTTAAACCTGATGTTCAGAGAAGTGCAAGGTTTCTTTCACCAGTATTTTGTAATAATTTTATTAATTCATCCTGCAGTGGCCTCAGGTGTGTGGCATGGTCTCTAACTTTGTTTAAAGAGTTTTCTAGCACCGCAGAGACAATTTTTCTCACACACAGCAGCTATATAACATTATTATTCAGCAGCAGGAGCATCAATTAGATGCATAAAAATAAGGAGGTTTTTACTTGTTCAATGATGCTCTTATGTGTTTGATTCTGAGTAAATGAAGTCACAGGGGCTCTGTATTTGAGGTTAATAAGATTCAACTGTGGTGTGTGTATCTTTGAAGAGTAATTGCTTTGAAGAGGAATTGCATCAAACCCACCAAGTTAATGCTTGCACTGCTCTGTCATTCTGCAGAGCTTGGGATGGACTTGAAGTAGGGGCATGTAAGCTCAGTGTGCTTGAGAAAACCAAAAACCTGTATAAATTAGGGGGAAAAAGATTGGGGCTGGAGGGCTGGGGAGTTTCACCTGGGAAGGCAGTTCACTGCCCAGTGCTTACCTAAGGCAAAACCTGGAGGCTGCTGGTTATAATCCTCTTGTCCCACTTGGTGCTGGTGGATTTGGCAAGAGGTGAGTAATGGCAAGTGTCTTCTGGTCAGTTCTGTTGGGAAGTTTTTCCCAGGCAGAGTTTCAGTTTTGGCAGTGGCTGCAGCGAGCACTAAGTGAATGTGGATTTTTAAATACAGCAGTGGGGGTGTTTTCAGGAGTGCTTTACATCACCACTAAAAGTGTGTGATGCATGGTTTATTTTTTCACACACCACAACCACAGGTTTTGTTTTCAGCTGTGATTCAGGAACACTGCCCTGTAGCTCAGCTCTGCTTTCATCTGCAGATTAGTTTTCTTACTTCATGCAGTTTTCATTATGCATATTGAAGTGAGTGGCATAAATTCAGATCACGTGGGCACTGCCCATAACTGATTTTGGTGCTCTCTGCTTGCCTTGCAGTGGATGAAGGTCGCCTGAAGGAGCTGGGCAGAGTGAGGGTGCTCCACAAGAGGACCGTGATGCCTTACAGTGTGTACAAGAAGAGAAGGAAGGGGCCAAGTGACGAAGCCAACGTTCAGCAATATGCAAGTTTGGTTGGACAGACCTGTTCAGAAAGAATGTTGTTGTTTAGGAGTTGAAAAAATCATGAAATGGCATTTCAATGGCGCTCCCATTTTATTGCACTGCCACTGGATGATATGTACTATAGTTGTGTGTTGGTGTGCCCACTCAAATAGCAGTCTGAAATACAGGTATATATCCAGGCTTCTGTGAGTACATGGTACTGTGTATAAAGGCCAACTCCAATAAATCTTACAATACAGCAAAGCTTTAGCAATATAAGTTTAGAAAAACGTGCTTGCAATATATTTTAATTAAGTAGTTCAAGCCTTTCTATGCATTATGAATAATTCTGAGTATCTAAGCAAAATGAAAAACAGGTGTCTTTTTTTTTTTTTTTTTGTAGAGACAAAGGTTGACTAAATCTAGATTAACAAGAATTACAAATGTTTTCAAGTAGCACCTTGGATATCTGTCGTTAAAAATTGCCATGAAATTTATGCTCGTATTTGTGTGCTCCTAAAATCTTGCAAGAGAATTGAAATGTGCTGTTCCTTTCTCACGTGAAATCTGGCATGGTTTAATTTTATTTCAATAGTATGTTTAATGAAAGCAGGAAGAAATTATTTTCACTGCACATTCTTCATTTGTTTAAAGCAGTAGGTTGGTGTCTGAGGTTCTAGTGAGTGTAGGAGTTCCTGGTAGGTTCTCAGTGGAAGGGGATGAAGTGCTTTGGAAACCTTCCCCTTCACAGAAGAAGCAGAACAGTTGCACTATAAATATACCAAAGATATGCAGCCAAGTGGCACAGTGTTTTTTGGTATAAGCCTTATCCTTTGCTAAAGAGAGTGAGTATTTAATGCACATCATCAATGTGAAATAGAGCTTGGAAGGTTTATCCTGTGGCTCTCAGTGCACATTTCAGAACTATGCTAAAAAGACATGAGGTACCACTGCTGGGTTGTGTTGCAATTTTTTTTTTCTGCAGAATTGTATGGGAAGACTTAAATATCCTATTCCTGCGTTTTTACTGACTGTTTTGTTTCTGGTGCAGCAGCTCATGGGTTAACATCTTTAATAACATTTTAGTAAATACTTCTGTTGTAAACACAGGAAGTTGTGATCCTTTATGAAAGCACTTTATTATCTCATATACGAATGTTGTCTGTGTCCCTATCAAGTCATACAAGTTGTAGGAATTTGGGGAAATAACACAGTTGTATAATTCAGTAATGTATTACAGCATGGTAACATTACTAATGCATTTGTGTCTTATCTTCTGGGATAACAGGAGCTGGTATTTACCTTGAATCAACTTGAAGTTTCCTGTTAATCTTTGAACAAAGATTCTTACTGAAGGGGGTACGTGGGTGGTTTTCCCCCAGAAAGGAACCAAATCCAGTTTTACCCCCTGAGAGTTACATCTCCTATCAGTCATGAGCTTGATTGAATTTTAAACACTTGGGCAATGTTATTAATCATTAATTTTTATATGGAAAAGGCATAAGAATCTGGGGAATCAAGTGCATTGCAGATTTAACTTTTTTTCCCCGTATCTGTTTGATCACTGTAATATTATTCATGTACAGCACAGTTTCAACAACTTTAAAAAGGAATTCTACTTTTTATTAATTGGAGTGTATTGTATTGATCTACTCCCAGTCTGCAACAAAACTGCTCATTCCTGTCAGCATCATATCTGGTACATGTTTATCTGTTCCTTGGTACTGAGAAGTTTCTGTACCATCCAGTCTGTCCATGTCTGATCTAAACCTATTGCCATGGCAGAACCACTAAATAATACTCCTGAAGGTTATTATGAACAATTCCTTTCTGTGGAGAAAATCCTCTTGCCACTTGGTGACCTGTCAATATTGTAACATTTTTGCCTACACAATGTGTTGTAAAGTGGTGATGCCCATATGGCTTGCAACGAAAATAATGAGAAAACCTTTTTCATATGATATAAAATCAGTTAAGAGGCATTGAGGAATTCCAGTAGGACTTGCAAAATCCTGAAGATTATGAAAACCATTTAATGATGGCTTTGCTGAGCTCCTGGAGAAGTTAAAATTTCTGTTAAATGTCAAGGGAGCAGACTTAATGTCCCCACTGAGAGTTCTTGGAGAGCTCCATCTTCTTGTGCCCACATTTATTACTGATATGCCTTGTATTAGACTTTTATCTGCTGCTCTGTTTCTCTTGGGGAGCTTTTAAGGACTGAAGTTAAAGAAGAGTGAGATAAGTATAAAACTGAAAATTGAGTACAGCTTGAAGTTGTCCTTAGTGTGGCCACTCAAGGTAAATGACCATTTCCTGTGAATTCTGAAATGGTGCTTTCACTTTCTGACCTTCACTGGAACTGCAGCACCACAGCAAACTGGGCTTCTGACTCTTTCTCAAGCCTAATATATATTTATATTTTAAAAAAATCAACACTGAGATTAACTCCAACATTGAGTTCACCTGATGTAGTTTGCTGAGATCTGACTCACTGCAGTGTTATTTTAGGAGGAGACTGGTGCAGTATTTTTCAGGACTGATACCTCTGTCCCTGTTTTAGAAGGGGGATGGAGGCTGAGGATGAAGTTCTGTAAATTTTACCAGTGACTTCAGTGGAGCTGAAAATTCACCACTATTACAATTTTATTATAATGTTGTCATTGACAATTATTGAATTGAGAAATACTTGATTTAGTACAAACTATAAGAGTTTTTCTGGTGTAACTGGTTTGTGAGAGTTAATCCCCAACATAAGGTTGCCTTGTTCTATCATGTGTTGATAAATGAGCATAAAATGGTGGTAAAAAAATGGAGAGTTGCGACCAAAGTTAAAACCCAGCACTTTTGGTTTTAATTGGGAATAAGTGGGGGGCCTTACTCATTTCCAGCACCAACACATTTCAGCAAATGCAAAAGAACCTGCATGTTGAGTTTGAAATTGCTTTTCAGCAGGCCTGTTTGACTTGCAAGTGTAGAAAATAAAGTTATTTCCAGTCTCTGTGAATTATTACAAGAAGTAATAGCTCTGAGTGTGACTTCTGTAATAGTTTGTAGGAAATTCATTATCCTGGAGGTTGACCAAGTATCCAGTGAGCAACAAAATCAAAGTCTGTCAAAGAGTAGCAGTGATTAGAAGGGATATCTTCAAAATCTCTCATCAAAATCATGTTCAAAACACAGCACCATCTTTTGGAACTAAGTTTTAGTTGTAGGTAGACAGATTAATGAAGAGATTATGCTTGAAATATAATTTGTAATTCTTTTCGGGATAGAATAAAATAAAATGAAGAGGCTTTTCACAAATGGAGAATAAGTAGGACTAGCTATTTATTTGAGTTTAGGCTGTACCATTTCTAGCTGGTTGAACAAAATCCTGTCTGTGAAGTAAGGAGTCAAACCAGCAACACAGATATTTGGTTTATGTTCATAAAGATAACCAAACAGTGATTCATATTCTGGCTGAATGAGGCAAAATTCCAGCTACTTCTGGATTCCTGGAGAAGATTTTTCTCAAAGCCCAGTGCCACCATTACTCAAAATATTGGTGAGACTTTTTCTGTTGCGTTGCTCCTTTGGAGTCTGTGTCCATCCATCTGTTTGAAGTTCTGTGAGTATCTTTGTCAGGTGATCATTCTGAAGCTCCAGCCTGATCAGCCATGTATTTCTGAGTTCCTTCTCATCCTGGTTGTCCCAGATAATCCTCCAGACAGGTATTATGTGCTCTCCTGATCAGCCTTTCCATCTCCACTGTCTCACTCAAACCTTTGTGGCTCCTTGTTATGTCCCAGCCCTGTCACACGAAGAGTCTGCATTTGGAAGGTGTTGATAATATTTAAGGCAGAAATCTTCACCACTTGTCAGGGAGATCAGCATTTCCTGAAGCATTGTAGCCACATCTTTTACCCAATATGTTTATAAAACTGCACCTTCAGAGCCTCTTGCATATGATCTCACATACTGGGTATAAAAAAAAAAAGCCAGATTGCATTTCCACTTGCCAAATAATTTGGGTTTTTTAAGTCAAGTCAAAGTTTTGGAGGGTTTCCAAGCCTGAGTGTGGCTGGCTGTCCTGAGGAGGCCAGGGCAGTGATCTGTGTTCCTTCATTTGGATTCAGCATCATCTGAGGAAGGTGCCACAGGGATAACACCAAGAGATGACCCTGCCCAAGGTGATGACCCTCAGTGACAGAGGGAGGCACTGGAGGTGGCTGCTGCTCAGAGGAGAATTAACAGGTAATAGCCCTTAGTTATGAGACAGAGATTAGTCTCACTGGGTAAATAAAGGTGCACTGTGCAAAACAAATAGGATAAATAAGACCATTTATACACAGTGTTACCCATCTGTGCTCACCACAGCTCTGAACCCACTGAGTGTACCAGCCAGGTGGGGTATAAAAAGCTTATTTTAGGTGAGGTTTTGTTGAAAAGCACAGTGATTAAGTCTCCAGGTATACAAGCACTTACTGAACAGAACTGTTGGGAACAGATCTGCTTAAGTGCAAAGATAATGGATGGTGTTAAAATATGCAATATAAGCCCAAAGGCATTTACAGGAGCAGATGTACAACAGCCACTCACACTAAATGTAGTGTCCAGGTGCTAGCTATGGTTAGTGGATTCCTAAATTAATAGTATTCTATAAATTAATCTGCTGTATGCAGTTTATAGCACATTTAAAGTTCATTTTGTGAGAGCTTTGGTTTCTCTAAGTATTTAAATAGGAATGTAAATGGATTAAATTAACATACAAACCAAAGTACAGCATATATTAATGCTGTCTGTATTAATACAAAACTGTCTGAACTCTGAAAACAGTGGGGATTACTGATCATCTTAGACAAGGAGCAGCTCAGAAGCTTTCTGGCTCTATTCTTCATGGTTATGTTTTACTGTTTTGATGTTTATTCATTTCCTTATTATAACTATTCCCATCAGATTTTTGTGCTTCCCATCAGTTATTTCCACTTCAGTTTTGACACATAATACATGTGTCTGCCAAAAGTCCTGCTGAGAGATTGCTATCAGGACAAAAGAAAGTGTTGGGAAGTCTGTTAAGGAGTGAGAAGAGAGCAGAGTCCACGGGGACAGTCAGTCTGCAACCTTTGTGCTGCAGAAAGAGCAGGATTTATTTATAATTTAGTCTGCTGCAGGCTTTAAAATAAATGTGTCAGATTTCATTCATTTCCCATTGTCTGTGACATCTGATTGTCATTGTCCAGGAAGAATCAATGGGGCATTGTAGAATATAAAAATAAATTAAGGGCAGTGTGCTGCATTGATGGCAAAAAGCTGGAGTTAAGGAATGGAATCACATGAATTCTGTTGAAAATCTCACTTGATGTCCACACAGGAGCAGAAGAGCATCCACCACCCCTCAGAGAGGAGAGCCTCACTGTTTGCATTAATCTCTAACAAAGCTCCTTGGACTGATTTGGGGCAGGAAATACTGAAAGTTTTTATACCCAGTATCTGATTTTCATCCTTTTGTTTGGCCCTGGTTTGGTTTGTCCTGCCTGAACATGAAGAGCCATCTCTGAGGTTCCTCTTTGCAGCAGCACCAGACCTGTTTGGAGATCGTTGCCAAGTCAACCTCTTCCTTTTTTCCTAAATTCACCAATCCCAATTACCTTCCCCAAACTCATGTTTTTAAGGTTTTTTATTGAGCTTTCTCAAGTATTGCCCCACTGATCCACTTTTTCATTATGGTGCCCTAGTGCCAGCTGTTCCTGTAATCAAAGTAATAATTATTTCAGTGTTTTACATCAGCAAATAAATATTGCTTTCTCAAAATAATAGTTGTCACTGTCCTAACTATTTTTCTTTTTAATACAGGTTGGCTGTTTATCTACCACACTTCAGTAAAATATGGTGAAGAAAACATAATTTTTAGCAGCAAACATATTTTTTCTCTCCTTAACTGCTCAGAACCTGCAGCCACCAGATGGCATTTCCAGCCTGCACAGGTCACTGTAGCACCAGTGTTACTTCTTGGCTGAGTATCCAGATTTTCTGGGTCTTTTTTATTATCTTCTCAAACAGTGTTTCATTTTTTACTCTGCTCTTCATTGTGGTGTGTTAGAAAAAAAAAACCATTATCAAGTGGGGTTGACAAAGTTCTGCGCTTTGTTAGTTGAATGAAGCGCAGATTTGCTAAAAATCAGGATTAAAAGCTATTTCAAGACAATAGTAGAGATTTTGTAACACTAGATTTGTTAGATGCATTATACTACCAGTATATTACTGAAATTGAGATCCATAGAACAGGTAAGGAGGGGTCAGCTGGCAGAATTACCTGTCTTGAAATGCTGATTGTGTTCCCATCAAACTGTGCAGCCAGAGCATTAATAATACTGTCTAATACACTGTTTATTGCTTGCATCTGGATAGCTGCTCTGTATTTCTCCCTGGCATTGCAACAGCTGAATCAGTGCATTTCAGGAAAAACACTGTCCCCAAAATGAATGAAGTCTTCTCATTCTTCTGGTGTCAGAAATAATCTGTTTTCTCACCGACAGTGGACTCAGCACTTGCACTCTCAGTTGCTGACACCTTGTCCATTGCCCTGCTAAGACATCTCTTTTCAAAGCCACCTGATTTTTAAGTCAAACACAAGATTTTATTTGGATAAACCAATGCTCAGTTCACACCTGTCCCCCAGAAAAGAAATCACTTCATTGCCAAGAGAGTGGTGGGTTTTGCAGTGCATTGATTGTGAGAGCTAAAAAAAATCAAATGCACATCAGTTTTCTGTTTTCTCCTTATCCCTCTTTCATTCCTAACCTTATTTTTCTATCACGTTCTCTTTCTCACCTATGCAGGGCAGAAAATGATGTTGAAATAAGGTTTCTAATAACCAAGAGGTCAGGAGACTGCAAGACTTTATTGCCCAGGGCGTTCCTTTGTGAATGTATTAGTCTCTGTTGCTCAAGATGAAAGAAAAACAGATCAGTTGAAAAAAACCCCAAGGTTCCCAATTTTAAATTATTTACTATTTTCCCTACAAATTCATTATTGCAGTGACCAGAAACCTGGAAGAGGCTTTGCTGCTGCATCAGCTGCTGCATGTGCCCTCAAACTAAGATTATCCTCATCCCTGGAATTTTTGTAGTCCCTAAAATCCCACATGTCTTGTACATACTCCTTAGTAAACTGGCTGTAGTAGAGGGAGGGAATAACTTCTTTTCCTGGGCAGAGGCACCTGCTACTAGAGCAGGTTGCTCAAAGCCCCATCCAGCCTGGCCTTGGGTCATGCAACTCGGTGTTCTTATTGATACCCTTCACTCCCAATCAATACCTGCTCCAGGTGATCCTCTCAAACCTCCTGTATTCATGGATGGAGAAGTTCTAGGAACCTGGTGCTGTATAATGAAATTGGAGCTGCTGTATCTTCTTCTGGTCAGCTTTTAATAAATTAAACTTATATTATTCTTTTATTGCCTTTTATTGTAAAATAAAAATATTATTTACACAATGGGGAAAAGCAAAACAATTAAATAGAAAAATGAGACCTGCTGAAATTAAAAGCGGACGTTCCTGAAAAGACAGAACTTCGTAACAAAACCCCCACTCAATCCAAAGGAGTGAAGTTGTCAAAATATACCTCCCATTTGCAGAGAGGAATGTACTTTTTATGCCTGAGGATTTGGTGCTTTTTAACAGCTGCTTTTCCATTCACATTTCCTTTGTGTTTCTTTTTTGTTGTTGCTGTGTCCTGGTTTTTCTTTTGCACATATGAGCGTCTTTCAGTTCTTCAGACTTCTTAGAAATTGAGACATTTATCCCTAGCAGTAGCTCAAAGGATATTTAGCCAAGCTCTGCGAGTTGTTCATCATTACCTTGCAGAGTGACCCTGGAGACAGGGAACACATTGACATTTACAGTGGCTAATCTATTGATTCCTGGGGGAAAACAAAGGCAATCAACGGGAGGGCTGTAATTGTTTCATTAAGTCCTATGAGTAGCACAATGTCCATTGATCCAAAATGCCTCCGAGCTGCAGCTTCACAGTGTCATGACTCTCCCCACGGGCACCTTAATTTTCAATTTGCTGGTACTTGAAAGTGCTTTGACAGTCTCACAACATCCCAGCACTGAATTGCTCTCCCTGAGTGTGGCCAGGTGAGTGGCTAAAATCTGGGCAGCCCAGTGGGAATGGTTTCCTACCCTTCTGGATTTACTGAGGCCTTCAGCAGTGACTCCACTTTTCCCAAAAGTCAGGTCAGAGAAGTCAAACACACCCATGTCTGGCCCTCACTGAGCCCAAATGCTCCTCTGAGTGGGCCCCACTGAGAATATTAATTTTTTCTTACTCTGCATCAAGCAGAAATTGTATGATGGCTTTAAACGCCAGTAGTCTGTCCTCATTAGAAGTCCTACAATCACTAGTGATGTGTAGTAGTAGTAGGATATTTAATAAAAAGTTCGATTCTGGCATTAATATTTAATAAAAAGTTGACTCTGACATAAGAAGAAAGCGGTTTCCCAGTTCCTCTTTCAGCCAACATCTGGGATTCTTTTCCAATCTCTCTGCACCATTGTTCATTAGTGTGGTTTAAAGTGAGTAAAATCAGGTTTACAATCTCCTGGACCTTCTGGTGGTGCTAAAAATATAACTAATAATTGTCTGTGCATCTTGTTTTTACTGGAAATAAAAGTCCTCTGGATCAAGACACAACCATGTACTGCAGCCAAGCTGTGAACACTTGTCTCTTGAAAAAGGTGGAAGTTGGGGTGTAACATGAATTTATAAGCTGAGTGCTTTGAGTTGTGTCACCTCTGGGATCAGGAGCTCAGTAGAATAACCACAAATCTTGTGATTTTACCCCTTTTCTGAAAGTTTTCACCCATGGCTTTGTCCCTTTTCCTGCTGCACACCTGCACTAGTCCCTTTGGTGTGTCTAGTCCCTAAAGGTCTCCCACTTCGTGTCCTTCTCAGCAGTGGTACCTGTAGAAATGTGTGTAGAAAGGTGGTATCTGGCCATTAGATGCATCATCTGGGATTGTTCACAGCGTTCCTGCTGGATTAATCCTATTTTTCAAGGGTCATAGTACTAGAAAGACATAAATTACCTGCAGTATTGGGGGTTTTTGTTAACTTGAACTAAGAAAAATTGAAGATTTAATATGTGCCAACTATTTGCTTTTTTGCCTGAAGTGTTGTGCAAGGTTCTTCTGGTTTGGGTGATGAGGTTTTTCACAGTCAGTGTGGTTGTATTTGAAACAGAAAATGATAAAATGGCCAGAGCAGTTACGGTTCTTCTCATGAACATGGTACAAACCTTCACCAAATTTCTAATGATTCTGATGTTTATAGCTCGGAATATTTTACACACATGTTCCAACTTTGCATCCGCAACATTTGTTAAACCAACAAGTCTGTAGCAGACACGATAGCTACCATCAGGAAACTTGTTTGACAGTTTAAACAGGCAGCATCTGTGTTTCCTACATTTCATAGTACACAAAAAGAACGAGGATTGCCCGTGGCTCAATTAATTCAAGATGTTGTCGCATGGTGGAACTCTGGTTTGGAGATGTTAAGAAAAAAATCTAATTGGAAAAAGGGATTTTGCTCTTGTATTTGGCTGAGTTTCATCAATATCACCTCCTCAGTGGAATATAATTGAGGGCAGTTGGCTTGAATTTGGAGAATTAAGGTAAATTGGTGGTCATCAGGACTGTCCTCCTGTGCTCCCAGCTACGTCTTTGTTGAAAGTGAATTTAGGATTTTCAAATTTCAAAGCGATATAAGAGAATTGAATTGGGTGCCACCTAAGCATCTTTTAAAACAACACTGAAATCGTCACTGTTGCCGACAAAAGGAGCAGTTGCATTGCAGGGCTCGGGTTCAGCAGGACACATAAACAGATGCTTAAGGCTAAGCCCACGAGGAATGTTTTGATGAGGTGGACTCCACCAGAGCCAGGACACCACAGTGTGGTCCAGCCTTGCAACAGAGGACATAAAACATTACACCATTTCGGTTATAATTAAAAGGACTGTGTTTTGGCATCTGCTTCAGAATTTCCCAGATTTATGTTGCTATAAAGAACTGAGAGAAAATGAAAATTTGATCTTCTATGACAACGTCCCTTCAACAAAATCTGGGTGGAGGGAAGAAGTGGGAACACTTTCCCAGGAGCTTTAATCGTGGATCAAATGGCGATAGCGGCGTTGAATGATATCTGAGCCCATGATTTCATCTGTTGGCTTCAGGGAGGCTCTTTGCAGGGCAAGATATTATTCAGCGTGTTATGTCTGAGCCTCTTGAGTCTTGCCTCTGGTAACATGAGGTCCTTCTGTCTACAGGAGCAGGTTTTACAGGGGCCGTTGAGCTGTGCCGTGGCGTGTGCTGGTGCAGTGAGTGGCCTCTCTGGCGGATTGGCCCACCAAGGCACCAGTCCTGTGTCAGTGTCTTTATTGCATGTCTGCTCAGAAACCCTTCCCCACACATCTTTCTGGCTTTTTTAATAGAGGACGTGCAGAGAAAATCATGCACACTTACTTGAAAATTTATGGGCTGACCTGAGTATTCTCTCTGGGGAGGACTCCTTGGGTCAGTCAAAATGAATTAAAACCAAATGTGTCTGTTTTTCATGTTTACTCCTTCCATAAACACAGCACACATGCAGTGTGCAGCTGCTATCCTGAAAGGGTTTTTCCCCCTGGTATTTGGGGGATCTGTACTTTAAGAGCACATTCTATTGTAGTGCTGTAGAAAGAACAAGTGATGCTGGGCCGTTTCACAAATCATTTATCCAACTGTCTGGAAGAATTTCAAGTAAGGTAAGACAGCAGTGAAGTCTGAGCGGAGAGAGTCAGGACACAGTGCATTTGAGTAAATAAAAAGCAACAAAAAGTCAATGCCTTTCCCCTCTGCTTCTATCAGCTCCAGAGGAAATGAGATTGAAAGGTACAGAACAGTTCCTTGGGGGAAGATTACCATTTATTTTCATTGATTAGGGCTCTCAGGCTGTGACCTCAAGCACTCCTGGCAGTCTCCTTGCCCTCCTTTAGAGACTCCTCGCTGCTGATTTTTGATCTGACGAAGCAGTTTGTGGTTCCCTTTGGCAGCAAAGGCTCCTCAGAGTCAGAGCTGCCCTGATGCTCCATTTTGCTGTGTTCAGGCAAAGCCTGACAAGAGTAATGTGCTGAGCCACTTAATCCTTCAATGGCATCATTCCTCCTTCTGGAAGACAAAAGAAAAGTGATGATATTTAATCAGCCCCACCAGGAACTCTGGCATCCTCCAACAAAGACATTGAGAGGCTGGAGCATGTCCAGGGAAAGGCATGGTGCTGGGGAAGGGTCTGGAGCACCAGGAGTGGCTGGGAGGGCTCAGCCTGGAGAAAAGGAGGATCAGGAATGGCCTTCTTGCTCTCTGCAACTCCCTAACAGGAGGAGGGAGCCAGGAGGGATTCCGTTTCTTCTCACAGGTAACAAGCAGTAGAACAAGACAAAACAGCCTCAATCTGTACCAGGAAAGGTTAGATTGGAGATTAGGAAACATTTCTTCTCTGAGAGAATGGTCAGGCATTGGAACAGACTGGTTGAATCACGATCCCTGGAGAGATTTACAAACCATGTAGATGTGGCACCTGGGGACATGGTTTATTGGTGGCCTTGGCAGGGCTGTATTCATGGCTGGACTTGATGATCTTATAGGGCTTGTCCAACCTAAATGATTCTATTATTCTATGGAGAGATTGTAGGTGCAAAGAACTACCATGAGCACTGCAGGGGGGTCAAAGTCCACCAAGTAGTTGCTCTATCAAGAAAATGACAGAAAAGGTGAAGCTCAAGGACAAATTCCAAGAGAATTTTGATGAGTGAAAAAAGGTGGCTGAATGGATATGTTTGGGTCACAGGGAGCTGGACCAGCTGACCTCCAAAAGTCCTCCCTTCCCACATAAATTATTCTCTAATTCAACGATTGAGTGAAATTGAACTATCCTCATGAAGACTGTGGGAGCATATGAGGAGCATGGGTTTATGTGATTAACCCAATCCAGAGTCAATGAGGATGAAATCCACAATTTGGATCGGGGCTACTGGAATGCTTGATGGGTTCATGCCAGACTTCAAGACTTCTGTTCTTATTTTTGAATGGTATTTTTGAACTGAAGTGAAGGAAGACTGTAGTTTTCCACACAAGTGCGAGGTTCTTGAGACAGAAGCAGAGGACAGGAATTTACCCCACCAACGTAACATTGACCAGCTGAAATGCTCATTCTCCTGTGGTTTCAGTGAGTGAGTAGCAGCTCTTAACTTCTCCTTCCTTTAGCAGGATAATTTCCTTGTAAAACCACACTGTTGTAGGGGGCTGGATGAGCTCTCCTCTTTCTGCTCTCTTGTCCCATCCAAGCTGTGGGCTGGAGGGAAACACATGATGGGCCCCACCAACCTGAGGGAAGTGCACATAATGAAATCTTTTCCTGGTTGAATAGGCTTACAGAATGCCAACCAATTTCCCCAGCAGCCAGGACATTTCAGAGTCGTTCTATATCTTTTTATTGCCGTTGCCATAGCAAAGGACACTAATTCACCTTTGTGTGAAACTTAATAAAAATCAGGCCATCATTCACTTCTCTGTAGACCATTAGAAATGCTTGTGCTGAATTTTAGAGACAGGCTTTTCACAATCTGTTAATCCAGTGGCTGAAGAGTTGGTTATCTCATTCTCTTGTGTGGGAGGAGAGTCACTGTACTGGCTTTGACTACAGCCAAAAAGGGTCACAGTTGCTGTGGTTTAATTTAAATGCCAAAATTACCTTTAGAGTGACTGTTCTTTGCTCTTCAGTGGAGAGCAGAGCTTCCTGGGAAACCTCTGCAAACTACTGAGAGCACTAGACTGGCCTGACATTAATCAGAAATTGTCTTTCATGGACTAAATTAAAGGGGCTGTTTTACAAACACTGAAGATGCATTTGGACTGTTGGGTAAGTGAACAGGGTGGCACATTGTGCAGAGCCAGATCTCAAGTGACAGTGCTGTGGGTCAGTCTACCTGGGTTGCAAAGACAAAATACTCTCAGTTACCCTTTAAACTGCAAGATCTGCTTTGGTTTGAAGGTGTGCAGATGATGATTATAAGCCCTTGTTCTCCAAAATCAGCCTAAAAAGGCAGGAGGAAGCCAAAAGGCAGCAACAAACCAGTACGAGCACTGGGATGTTTATTCAGTAGGGGGGTTTTTTTGGTGTTTTATTTTACAGTGACAATTTTTGCCTTGCAGTTTTGCTTGCTGTGCTGGAACAGCAGTGCAATGAATGAATGTTTCTCACGTTCAAACTCACACAGCGGCTCCATCTCCTGCAGCCAGACTTGGATCCCTGCAAAGAGAGGTTCCTGCCATCCCCCCCAAGCCCCCAGATCCGAGCCATGGCAGGGGATGCCCCTGGCACGGGATGGCTGTGCCATGGCCAGTGCCCTGCCCACGGCAGGGATCCCTGCATTGTGCTCCAGGCAGGAATGCCCTCAATGGGATTAGCCGGGGAAGGGGCGAAAGGCTGTGGGAAAACCTGCGTGTGTCATATTGCTGTCGGCGGCTGTCGCAGCTCAACGTCGCCGCTCGGCACACAATGGGGTTAAAAAAGTTAAGAGCAACTGTTGTGGTAGCTTGATTTTGAATTATGTATTCATGGATCTGCATAATAGCCTTTCAGATGGGGTATTGTTGTTTAAGGCACAATCTGGGAATTGTGAGAGGGGAGCGGGGCGGGTTGAGGGGGGAGAGGGATGGGGAAGCGCAGAGGGTGAAAATGGGGAAAACTAAGACTTAATCAAAGGAGAGCGACAAATTGTATGAAATTAGATTTTATTCCCTGCTCACACTGTGCCTACAGAACGAGTTTTCACTTGGAAATGCTGACTCCTCTCCCAGCTTAATAATACTTGTGTTTTCTCTCTTGGCTGAGTTCTTAGAGCCCTAAGAGGGAATGCAGCAAGGCTATAAATGCAGATCCCTGCTCTGCTCATCCTTGCTCGCCCAGGTACTACTGGATTTTCCTGTCTCTAATGCAGGTGAGATGAGCAATGAGCTTCCCTGGTTTGCTTAATGTGAGGGTGCAGCAATCAGATATCCAGGAGTGGGAGAGACATATTTGGAGAGGGACGAAGATGGGAAGCAGCCAAAGGGGAGGTTCATTGGGCAGTTCTAAGGAGAGCACCAATAAGGAGCGCCTGATGCAGCCTTAGCGACACTATCACCTTTCATCCTGTGTTTGAGGACTTACCCCCTGCAGCCACAGCTGTGAGCTCCGAGGAAGAAGAGGACAGGGATGGGCAGGAGCAGGGGAGGCAGCATCAGCATCAGCACCAGCTCTGCTTGCAGCCCCACAGCCCCAGGAGCTCAGCCAGGGCTCAGCCTGGGAAAAGCGCACCAGGAGCCCTCCCTCTCTCTCTTCTTTAATGGACACAACATAACATTGGGGTCCAAACACATTTTCTTGTCAGCAAAAATGATTTTTCTATTATTTACCCTGGTTTTACCCAACAGATTGTATGGGAAATATAATGTGCAAAATATTTACTCCCCCAAAGAGTCCATTCCAAAATGCAAGAGACTCTAATCACACCCTCCTCAAGGCCTTCAAGACCCTTGTTCAGTGTGCCAAATGTGCTCCTTGACTGGGAGAACACATCCCCTTTATTCCACAGCCCTGGAAAGATGAAGAATTTTTTTTCTGCTCCAAGTCGATGTACAACCTGCATGAATGTGCCCAAATAAACTTGCTGATCTGGCACAGCTAACCTAAAATTCATTAGTAAAACATACATTATGAAGTCCCCAATCAACTAGATGCGGCCTGTGCTGCTGCTGAACAAACGTGCACATTGTCAGTTGTGACAGCCTCTGGAATTTGGCCCAAAGCTGCAGTGGCTTAAAGCACAGGGATTTTCCATAGCATCTATTTTTAGTAATTATATAGAGTCTGCTTAGAGTAATACCTGGACTCCTCTCCATGTTCAATGTATTTATTCTCCCTGTGAGGTCGGCAGGAATGAACACAAGCCAGTGGAGCTGTGTTGTAGCTCTTTTCTGCTGACTAGCTGGAAACTGGTGGGTTTATGCCTCTTTATGGGGGAGGCACAGCCACAACACACAACAAGTGTGAGGCCTTTTTAATGCACTGGATGCAATTAAAGGTATTTCCAAAAATGTTAGGTGGCTGCCTGCTATAGGTGGAGTTTAGACAGTGTATTTCTCACCCCTCGTATTTTTCTTTACATTTTCTATATAAAATATCACAGTTGTGTAGATATAAACATATTCTATTTTGCATGAGGACTATTTTCATTCCCAGAACTTACAGGCCAAGGAGGAGATGCACATTCTTTAACTGTTGTAAAGTGACTTTTTGGAGGTAGATTGAAAGGGACTTTGTTTCTATCCTCTCCTGGAGCTCTGGCTACTGATCCAGGGCTGGGCTGTCCAGTTTGCTCAGTGGGTCTTGCTCTGGCTATGGAGCTCCACTCCTTATGTGAGTCTAGTCTTGTAAGCCCACCTGTGGCTCTGCTCTGTGGAGTTGTGGCTGACTCTGTGTCTTGTAACTTCTTCCTTTTGTACCATCTGGGCTGAATTTTTCCCTCCTGCCTCTCATGCCATCTTTTGGTTAGCCTTGACTGGTTTTCTTTGAGTTAGTCCCTGCCTCCTGTGACTCATGTTTCACTGCCATTTGGGTTCTTACCATATGCCATTGCCTTGAGTCACCAGTGGCTGAATAGGCTCCAGCCAAACAAGTTTTTCCTTGGGCTGGATTTTTTAAAGCTGCCCAGACTCGTCCTCCTGTCAGTCGTGGTACCTTTTGCACATCTACTTTCTGCTTCTTAGTGCTTGACCAGCAGATAAATCCTCTGGCTTCCGTCTGCATCAGCTCTTTCAGCTACTGAGCTTGCTGTAAAATCCCTTCAAATGAAATCTGGGCTTGTGTGTCCAGCTGCTCCCTCCTCATACCTCTCATGGCACTTGATGAATTTTGGCCAATTTCAGAAAATGAATGGGTTTAGTGTTCCATTCCTCAGTGTGAAGCTCTGCTGGATTGCTGGACCCTCCTCTGAGATGTGTAGATATGGAAATAGGTGGCTGTTTGTATGGCACACTCTCCCAGCTCTCCCAGCCTCTGGAAATGGCTCCCTAAGCACATCCCTGTCTTCCCTCTCCACTGCCACACCTCAGAGATCTGTCTCCTGTTTCCTTTGGCTGCATCCCACATATTTTCTTCATGGTCTCACTTGGGACCAGCCTGCCTCTCCTCACTGGGGCTTCCCCCTCCTCTCCTTGCCCCCAGCACAGGCTGTGGTTGTGCTTGCTCTGTCATGGAGCTGCTGTTTGGTGCTGTTCACCTGGAACGGGATTGCTGCTGCTTCCAAGTGTGCCAGTGACTTCACTGTGAGTCATCTCCAGGGCGGGCACCTGAAGGGTCTTTGTGTCTGCTCAGTTCTGCCACTGAGGTTCTCCTCAGCAGAGTTACCTGTCTCTTCAGTGCTGTTTTTGCCATGAAATGATACTGTGAGGCTGGAGCAGCTCTGCCGTGGAGACAGGCTGAGACATTTGGGGCTGCTCAGCCTGGAGAAGGCTCTGGGAAGACCTCAGAGCCCCTTCCAGTGTCTAAGGGGGCTCCAAGGGAGCTGGAGAGGGACTTTGGACAAGCTCATGGAGTGACAGGACAAGGGTAGATGGCTTTGAACTGACAGAGGGCAGGGTTAGATGGGATATTGGGAAGAAATTCTCTACTGTGAGGGTACTGTCAGGTTTCCCAGAGAAGCTGTGATTGCCCCATCCCTGGAAGTGTTCAAGGCCAGGCTGGACTGGGCTCTGAGCAACCTGGGTTGGTGGAAGGTGTCCCTGCCCCTTGCAGGGGAGTTGGAACTAGATGGTCTTTAAGATCCCTTCCAATCCAAACCATTCTGTGATTTATTCTATAAAATGGCTCTGTCAGCCCTTCACCAGACCTTTGCAAGCTGGATATAGTTTTCTCCAGCTTTGAAAATACTATTTCTATGGAGCATGATATTCATGCTCCGTGCTTTTCTATCCCACAACACCTTTATTCCAACTCTCAGCATGAAGCTCTGCACTAATGGCTGTCTTCATTCACTCCTGCGTTCCCCAGTGCCACTGCAGAGTGGAGGTGTTTCTCTGAGCCTAGAACAGTTTCTCTTAAAAATGTCTTCTGTTTAAGAAAGTTTATTCCTGTGTTCTACAAATGCTCCCACCCCTATTTGGCAAACTGGTTTGTGTTCCTAATTAAACACAGAGCCCAGAGTGTTTTGCTCTGCAGTGTGTTTCCCTTCTTTTTCTCCCTGGTTTTTCTGTAGGATGTGTGAGAAGAGTGGTATCTCTCCACAGCCTCTTTCTTTCTGAGATTGCAGAAGTCCCTGAACACTTTTATTAGGTGTTCTAGAGCTCATTAATCCTGGCAGTGGCACACCATCCACCTCTTGCCTCTTTTCCCTCATAGTAGAAAGAAATTTTACTTTCCTTTTCTCCTCTTTATTTCCCTCCTGGTAAAATCTGGAATCAGACTCAGTTCTTGCTTCCATTGCTTGCACAAGTGTTTTTACTCTGGAAACTCGAGTTACTTGGCAGCCTGAGTCCACATGGCTGAGTCCAAACTTGTTTTCTTATGTGAGATGCAATAGTTGGAGCCTTTGCTGTCCTTGTGTGTCTGTGACGCCTCAGATGTGTGACAGATGTGTGAGAGAGGTCCATGTTCTCAGACCATACATGCTGGCTCACATGAGAACCAGGGCTCCAGCACACAATCCAATTTCCCTGTGTCAGCAGAGATTGGAGAACGAGCCTCGTGCCTCCTTCTGACCTTTTCCAGAAATGGTGCAATTCTTACTGTGGTCTGCAGTGGGAGAGTGTTTTGCCAATTCTTATGACTTGGCTTTTGTTGTGGGCTAAAACTGTGTGGAATGAGCTGTAGTACCTCAGCTGATGGGTAACAGTTGATTATGCACCAAAGTCCTGTGAGATGTTCTACTCCATCAGTCCTATGAGGTGTCCTACTCCGTGAATCCAGTGAGATGTCCTGCTCCCTCAGTCCTGTAAGATGTCCTGCTCCATGGATCCAGTGAGATGTCCTGCTCCAGCAGTCCTGTGAGGTGTCCTGCTCCATGAATCCAGTGAGATGTCCTACTCCATGAATCCAGTGAGATGCCCTGCTCCAGCAGTCCTGTGAGATGTCTTGTTCCCTCAGTCCTGTGAGGTGTCCTGCTCCATGAATCCAGTGAGATGTCCAACTCCATGAATCCAGTGAGATGTCCTGCTCCAGCAGTCCTGTGAGGTGTTCTGCTCCATGAATCCAGTGAGAGGGCCTACTCCATGAATGCAGTGAGATATCCTGTTCCCTCAGTCCTCTGAGGTGTCCTGCTCCCTCAGTCCTGTGAGATGTCCTGCTCCATGAATCCAGTGAGATGTCTTGCTCCAGCAGTCCTGTGAGGTGTCCTGCTCCATGAATCCAGTGAGATGTCCTGCTCCAGCAGTCCTGTGAGGTGTCATGCTCCAGCCAGTGCTGACCACAAGCAGCAGCAGAGGAGGTTGGTTGCTCCATGACCACTGTGGCCACCTGGTAGCTGTACCAGGAGGTGGGTCACCTCCCTAAAGGGCAGGGACTCTGCTTTGCCAGAGGTTTGTGCAGCACGTTGTGGGTTCCAGGCTCGGTTGTAGCCCTCAGCTGATACTTTGAGTCACTAACTACAATACCTGCATTCAGGTAAACCAGCCCAAATGGTGGCCACGGGGAATCCTTGCTATTGATTCCCACTCAGCAATGGGTTAGAGGGCATTGTGATCTTCAAAGACTGCTTTGAATTATTCTCCCTCCTTTGCCTTTCTATGGACAGACCACCTAATCCCCTGGAGATCCCAATCAGCCTGAACAAAGAGTTCTAGGTTTTCTGGGAAATGCTTGGCACAAGGAGGGATTTACTGCTGTGAGATGATTAACATTCTTGAGGTAATTTTAAATTAAATGAAGGAAACCATAGCATCAAACTGTAGCCTTTCCAAGTAATTTCTGCAATGGAACATCTGTAATGGAATACCATGTCTAGATGTCTGTGACATGTTTGATTTCTTTAAGGCTGGATTTCTAATTTTATTTAACCAGTGCATGAAGTCTTACAGCCAGAGGGTTGAGATGTACTCTTTTGGAAAAGTCTGAATACCTCCTTGGCAATACTTGAGAGGAAAAATTTAGGTAGGTTGTATTGCATAGGCCAACAATCTTGTCACTTTGCATGTAGAAAATGAGGTCATAAAGATTTATTTTCTGCTGTTTTTAAACAGATTGATGGATGAAGTATTATGCAAAATAGCAAGTTGGTTTTATAATCTGTACTTTCTGTTTACTGAATATTGAGACACTTGTGAGTGATTTAAGGGAAGGAAGGAAGGAAATATGAAATGAGGAGAATATGTTTTCAAATGCTGGGTTTGCAGTGCTTTTTCTAGGCCCTGTTTTCATAGCAATATGCTGTACTGGAATACCATGGCATGTACATGATATTTTTGAATGCTACATTTCTGGTGTGCAATAGCATATGAATGAAGTCGTCTGATTACATGAATTTTAATTGAGGTTGTGCTGCTCCTGAATGACAGTCATAAAGTTTGCATTGCAACTGCTTTGGGAAACAGGACTTGATTACTTTCGACTGAAACAACCTGGGCTGCACTGGGAAAACAACACTTCAAAGAAATGGTCCTTTTCCCAAGAAGTTATTAAAGAATTGTGGATTATTGTAGGAAAATGCAACATGGGATTTTATTTTAATTCACAGGCAAGAAAACAGTAGTAAGTTGTCTTTCTGAAGCAATATTTTGTCACACAGTTTAAGACGTGCATTTCTTCATGGCCCTGGGTCTGCTGTACAAGGAGGGCAGAGCAGAAGAGGCTTCTCAAAGCTCTGCTTTAACATGGTATGTTGAGTGTTAAAGTATAAACCCACTTGGATCTAGATAAGACTCTGGGGATCTTCAGTAATGAAGAAAAGTAGGTGGACAGGATAAGTAAACACTCATTCATATAGGAGTGCTAATGTACCTTTAAAAGTTCAGACTCTGGAATCCTTATAGAATTGAACAAATACCTTTTTTTTTTCCTGCCAAGTGAATTGCCTCTTTCTATATAAACAGTTTTGCTTGGTGTTGACTTAAAGCCACCTCATGAGCTTGGCCCCCTTGACTCTGCCCTGGCTGCCACTCCAGGCAGTGACAGATCCCTCCAGGGTTTCGGTGGACCCTCAGTGAGCAGCACTGGGACAGCAGGGTCAGCTCTGGCTGTGTCATCTTCCACCTCAGAGCTTGGCTTTCCTCACCCCTCACAGCTCTTACGTCCCAAAGTCATGGCTTTAAAATGACCCTCACTCCCAGGGCTGTGCAGCTGATGCCCAGAGGGGTCTGTGTGTAACTGGTACCTCCCGTCCCTGCCCAGCAGCTGATCATGAGATGCTTTCACTGCAGTGTGTGATGGTCACAGCCTGTTTTCTGCTGTTATCTATAATAGATTCAGGTGCTTTTTTAATGCCAACAGGTGCAGATGGAAGCAGCTTTAAGAAAAACTGGAGTGAGCTAGACATGGCACAAGTCATTTGGTGAGAACTGACCCCAAGAAGTGTTTTAGCAACACCGTGTGCTTCCTGGCATCCTTCTCCACGTGCAAATTCACTCAACTCCGTATTTCTGTGTAGCTGCAACTATCTAAACCTGATTATGAATCTGATCTTCCCCTGAGATACATTCATACTCCTGCAGTCCTGATGGTTCAGAGCAGGATTTGGGAAAGCAGACAGAGGCTGGGAATGAACGGGATCTGCACTTCTGAATCAGTCCAACACTTGAAATATTTTTTGGTTTTTTTGCTTTTTCTTTCCTTTCTTTTTTTTCATCAGACTCAAATCAGAAATGCCCAAATCAGGTCTCCTCACCTGTCCTGTTTTTCCTTCCAAAGACTGTGCTTACCCTAAGCCTGAATTTGTCCTCCTTGTCTTTGTAGGTAGAGTAATATTGACTTTCATATTTCAACTTCCTACATAAGGCCTCATCTGCCCTGGGATGCCACATCACACGTGGCTTGAGAAGTAATTTAAAATACCCTGTTGTGGAAACTGGCTAACAATTCCATGCACTATTTCCCTTGCAGTTTAATAAGGAGGTTACACACTATTTTGTAAACTTCTGTGGCATTGAAGAAAGTATCAAAATTTGCTGACATTCCCCTAAATCTTTGTACTAGCTCTTTTGAAGGTGGAATGAATTGTGGGTAGTTTGTTTTCTTCCTGGAAATCTTTATAAGATTGGATGCAAAAATGTGAATATTTGAGTGAATTTTAATTAATGGAACACATTGTTTCAGGGTATGCTCTTAATTGCTGCTTTAAAAGGAAGGCAAAATCTGTCGAAATGATAACTGAATAATGTGTGCAAAAGAATAAGAGAGCTGCTGGGTGAATGCTGGTTTAGCAAGACCTGTTGGTGGTGCAGAATTCCAGTTGGGACTTTTCATCTGGTCTCTGAATCCCTGCAGATACAATATTTGCAAACTTAATCAGGAGCAACAGGTTTTTCTCATGACCTATTGTATAGTCTCCCGTCTGAATGGGCTGTTGTGCCGTGGCATCTGCAGCGGCTCTGGCTGCTGCATAAAGGGCTCGGGGCTGCCCTTCTGCCCCTCTGTATTTCACACTGGTGCCTAAAATGGCACTGCACAGCTCTGCTTTCAAGTGACACCCAATGGCTCATTTTCTTCTCTATTCACGGAGGATTTAATTGCCCTGCACATCAAAAGAGGAATGTCCCCCAATTACCATCCTCCTCCGTATCTCGGGCTATGTGCCAAGGGGAGAGTGGAAGTGCCCAAACACAGGCCAGAGGATCAAGGGAAAAAAGAAACTGGCACAGACAAGCAGGTGTTAAAGCACCTTTTTGTTTTCCCTGTGCACCTCCATATGTGAATGTCTGCAGAATATTTCATCTCCTGGAGCACAGGGCTTTTTAGCAGCAGAAAGGGCAGATGCACAACTGCCTCTGACCACTGGCAGGGCTTGTGCCCTTCTATCCCAGAAAACTGGGGGATGTTTAAGGTCCCCTCCAGCCAAACCACTCTGTGATGCCCCGCACAGTATTACCTACAACTCAAATGCTGCTTTAGCAGGTTTTTTTTTTGAAAGGTGCTGAATGCCTTTGCCTTAAAAATACAACTTCTGTCCACCTCCTGCAGCTTCAGCTATTTGTCAGTTATAAAGAATTATCTGATGAAGAAATAAGGTCAGATGCAAACTATGTCAAGAACTGGGATTTTGGTGAAAAACTGGCTTTCAGTTTGCTGTAGAGTTTTTGGGTACTACTGACAAATACCTTACACACAAATAAACCTAATTTTTTCACAAAAGGCACTTAATTCCACCTACCCTGGAAATTCAAACTCTCAAAATTCTATGTTGTTCCTTCCTCTTCACCCCCCTTTCTGCCTGAATTTCTTTTGTACCTGTTTTACACACCTACTAGAAGATGAAGCTCTTTTTTATCACTACTAGAGTTTTTGTAATACAAATAAAATAAGGAAGACTCCATTCCTACAGTATGGGAAGCTCCCTGGGTGTTTGTAAAGACTCTTCCTTCCAGCTTTGCTACAATGGAGATCTCAGCCAGAAGTGCTGGTTTAAAAAGTTTGTCATCTCATACAGGAGTCAGGAAACTTTGTAGGCTGATTATAGAGATATGTCTTCAAAGGAAACTAGGAATGTAGAGAAGACTTGACTGGAGCTGCACATGAAGGTGAAGAATGTGTTTGAATTAATAAGTGATGAGGAAATTATTCTAACTCCCTCGAGGTTGCCTGGATAGGACAGTCTGGGAAAAACTGGCAATGACTTGAAACCTTTCCAAAGAGACTTCCAGACACGAAAACTGACTTCTCACATCCTGCAACCAAACCCCTTCCAGGATGCCTCAGAAATGCTTTGCCTGGAGGATGTCACTGACTCTCCAGGGAACTGGCAAAGAGCAGGGGTAGCTGAGTGGACCCAAAAAGTGGTGATTTGAACCATGGCATGGCTGGGGCTCCCAAAAATTCAAGGTCAGCCCAAGTAAAACTCAGTCTTGACCTCTTTCCCTTCTTCTTTGATTTTATGATTCTATGATTCTTCTCACCCTGCCTTGCCATACAACTACTTCAGCCTCTCTGAGGCTGAATTTTTTTTATGTGTGGATAAAACCCACCCTGTGCACAAGCTGCATCTTCAGGCTCCAATCCTGGAAATCCTGAATCATGTTGAGTGCATGAATAGCATCCTTCAGGGCAATGCTGCTGTTTATGTGCTGCAGGTTAAGCCCAGGCACAAAGATAGTCACTATTAGGGCTTCTGGGGATTTTCTTGTACATGTATGTGTGGCAATTTCAAGTGTCTGTCTACAAATTAAGAGATTAAAAGTGAAGAAAATGGAGAGAGACAGAAGTGTTTTCATGTTTCTCCCGCCTGGGGAAAGCACGAGGAGCTGGGACTTTGGTAAAGTCTGTTTAAGCAGCTGGAAAAAATGCCATTTGTCAGAGAATTACGATAGTCTAGTCTAGACAAGACGAGTGCCTGCTTCCAAATCCTGAAAAATTAATGTGTGCTGCAACTTGGAAATGTAACTCAGATTTTGACAGAGATTTCTGTTGCATTAGTCCAAGTACACACACATATACAGTAGCATATGCACACGCAGAGGGAAAATTCCCTTTGGTTTGCCTTGTGGATTTATGCCCATGGTTTGTGACTATCAGTCTCTAGGGCCACAAACTTAGCAGGTTGTTTGAAAATGCCCGGTTCAGGATAGTGGAAAGCCTTTTTTTCCTCTTGGCACCAGCTAAAAAACCCACTGTCAGTCAGATGAGACATCACCTCACTGGACTGTGGGAACAGGCAAGTGTAGCTGGAGATCATCCTCATAAAGAGGATGGGCAAAGTCAAATTTAAACAACCTTTCTGGATTTTTTTTTTAATATTTTTTCCTTGCTGCTTTTGCATGTCAGACCTCCCTGCCCCTTCTCCTCCCACCTCCTCCTCCTCTTGAGAAGAGCATGCTGGACAGTGTATGCTGCTGCAGAAGGTTCTTCACTGGGATATATCCTTGGCCAAACACTCACACAAATACTTCGTAATTTATCATATCATCAGTATCTAATATCTGCACTAAGGAATCTGTTCCCTTTTGCTTCTGAGCACAAGACAACCGTCTGTTTACTGTCTCAGAAAAAAAACTTGCATGCTTTTATAGGTGTAATAAAACACAATTTCATTGTCTGCAAGGGGTTATGGCCCTTCCTTGTAAGCACTGAGAAGACCTGGAGACATGAGCCCCAGCATTCCCTGTTGGTGTCAGCTCCTCTCAAACTGTTTCATTAAAAGCTGTTCCCCCTCCACACTCCCTGACTGTGGTGTTTGATGGCAGATTTTCCCTGCTAGCCTTGGTTTTCATTATTGGGCTTTGCACTTCCAGCATCTGGGAGTAGTGTACAGAGCACATGTTCCTACAATTTATTTATATTTAGGCAAAGTGTGGTGTAGGTTGTGCAACGTTGAATTCCCCTTTCCAAGGCTGTTTCCTTGATGTGTCAGCATGGTGTTTCTAGAGCATTAGTGTTTCCTGGAGTAAAGACTTGATTCACTGTTGTGTCATTCCATGAAACCCCCCATAGGCTCTGAGATGACATTTTTAGTTTCAAACGAGGGTTCTGATGCTGTGCAAGGCTCAGAAAACTTCTACTTCACTTTACATCTCTTTATATCTTTGTCTTTTGGATCTTGTTTGTTTGTGGAGACCAAGGTCAATACTCTTCAAAATGAAATTGGATGGCATAATTATTGTTCCGGCTCAGTTAAAAGCTTTTTCATATTAATGTCTGTCATTCTCTTCTTGTTTCTGACTGGGAGCTGCCAAGAACATTAAAGATGCATGAGTAAAAACACAGGATTTTGTTAAGCCAGTCCATTTGAATGTCTTAGAAATATGTGTTCATATCACATCCAAACTGCCAGCAACGGCAGGGCTTTTCCTCTGCAGAAAGGGGGCCTTGTAAATAGTTGTATTCATTGGAGTTAAAATTAGGTTTCTGTGGTGCTGACATGCAGCCAGCTTTTCCCACAGGGTAATTTATGTTTAAAATAAATTTTAAAAGTGCCCTAAAATAGTAACGTGCATATGACATATTCTGTGAACCTGGGAGTCCATTTGGACTAAAGCTTTCTTTGTGTTTATTTTGTCCATGGTGCCTTAAAGGAACTCCGTGGCAGAAAACAAATGTGGCTTTCTAACACAGAGACTGTGCAACATTTGCCTCCAATTTGAGCTTCTATAGGGGTATTCTATAAGGCTATAGGTAGGGAAAAGGAACTAAATTCTTCCTGCAACCACTGATCTGGGAGAGTTTGCCCAATACTTGGACCATGAAGACACTCTCTGTTCTCCTGCTATGTTGCTTGGATTTAAAAAATTAAAATAGGATTCAGATGGATGTCAGTGTCTTCTGTTTTTAAGAGAAAACAGTGAGCTTTATGAATTGACCAGTATTTATGTGCATCACTGAACAAGTAAACTGGACTTTGTGTCAAACATTGTGTTATCCTTATTTTGTTCCACTCCAAAGGCAGAAGTCCCATTTCCCCACAGAACTGCCCACTTGGGTAACACCAAGTTTTCTTCCTGCCTTCTGGCCAGGGTAAGAAATAAATCTTGGACTTTCTCCCAGGAAGGCATTGTTCATTTTACCTCCCTCTTCTGCTCTCTCCTGGCACAGCTCCACAATGCTTTGGAGCATGGACTGCCAGTGCTCCACTGGAGTCCTCAGGAACTCGGACACTCCCATATTGAGTCTGTCAGGATGAAATATTTTATATAAAAAAAAAACCCTGATTCAATTGAATATAGGAAGGGAGGTGTTGTGTCACTGATTTTCCCAGGGAATGAGGATCCACTTGCTGATTCCTCGTCCCTCCTCTGCTTTTGGTTTGCCAAAAGGTTTCTCATGCAAGTCACAGGTGGATGATTATTTCAATTTCTTTTGGAAAGGTCTTGTGGTTATTGATGGAAAAAGTGACTTAGGGTTCAGGTATTATTATCATAGGGATAATTTGTCCATCCTACTGAGCTCTTCAAGGGGATGAAATACCAATACTTGTATCTTTTGGCAGTGTCTGCTTTGTGCAAAATTTGTTATCCCCAAAAGTTACCTACTCACTATCAGTGCCAGATGGTGTTGCTGTCCCTGCAAATCAATTACAAGGAAAATGAGCCCCCACATATGCACATTGTGTTATTTGATTTTGCAGGGAGTAAAACTTACCAAAGGAGGTTAGAGCTCAGTCCTGGATTTTTTGGTTTCTGCTAAAATCCTCCTCTGATTCCCTGCTACAGCAGTTTCCCTGAGCAAAGTGCAGCCAAGGTGGAGTCTTAAAGATGCTCATAAATCAACCCAGATACAATACAAGCTCTCTTTTGGACACCTCCTGTAAGCCCCTTGTGAACTCCACTGGGTTAATTTGCAACGTACTATAGCTTAAAAAACAAAATCCCCATTTGGAGGGCAACGTTACTGCAAAGTTATTCACAAAGATCAGTCACCCAGAAAAAAACACACATCAAAGGGAAACCTTGACACAGGGCCTGTGTTACCAACAATGACAAAATGAATGTATGATGCTTTATTATCAAGGAAACTTCATGAACTTTGTGATGGTATGGTAAGGCACTATAACCAACTGCAGTGGTTAAACCTCCTTCCAGCAGTGGTCAGGATCATAAAGTTACGGACATCTTCTGTCCTCTGGTTGTGCTTTGGCTCAGAAGAAATAACTCCCATTCTCTACTTCCCACCTTTTTATTTTTTATTAGCAACCTATTTAAGGGAGCCAAGAAGTATGAGATGCAGCATGGTTTGTTTCTTAGCATGCAAACCCCAGCTTATCTAAGAGATTGCTATTTATCTTGTAGAATACACCTAAATTTTGTTCATTTTATTTGAGGTTTCAGTAGACCAAGAGCCTCTAAATCCAAGTAGCCAAAGAGGAATCCAGAATGGGCATATGAAGGTGCACTGAAGAAGTAGCATCAATAAACTGCAATGGAGATGCACTGAGAGTCCCTTACAAAGCTACTGAAATCTGTGATTGTTTTGGCCTGTCAGACTTTGCACAGGCTTAGAAGGGCTTGCTCTAAAAAATGAACTTCTCTACATTGAATTCAATTAATGGCAGTGAATAAATGTGAATACTTGAATAAATGTGAATACTTGAATTAGGTGTTGTCCACTCCTTTATTTTAAAGCTTTGTCTATGGCAAAGTCTCTCTGCATCTTGAGTGGAGAAAATGAACCATTATGCCTTTTTTTTTTCTTTTCTGCAGGGTATGACAGCTAAACCAACATTTCTGCCTGCCAACATCTCAAGAGTGTGAAACTGAATCAAGAGCAAGAAAGAATAGTAGGGAGTCTGAAAAGCAACCTTTTTTTCTTTTGCATTTTAGGTGTGGAGGAAGACCTGTTTCTGTTTGTGTTACGCAAAGCCTGTGGGGAGGGCTGTGAAAGTTCCCCCTGTTTGCTTTGGCAGGTACAGCAGGAACACTATTGAGCATCTGCCATGGGGCTTGGGCTTCCTCTGAGCCAGGGGCTTGGGGGGAAGGTTTGGAGGGACTGGGCGTAAACTGGGATTTAGCCAGCTGGTTGATTTTTTGTTGTTTTTGGTTTTTTGTTTTTTTTTTTTCATTTATTAGTTGAAGAAAATGGAGTTTGATCAGCTCCTTGGGCCAAGCCTGGGCTTCAGTCTGGCAGTGTGGAAGCAGGGACTGGAGCCTGCGTGGCAGATCGTCCATCTCTGGCACTTCCAGCAGAGGCAGAGAAGTCTTTCCCTTCCACACACAACCTCCTGCTCCTCCAGTGCCAGTAAAAACAAGAGAACGGCATGGCTTGAATAGCAGACCTCCCTCAAAATAACTCTGTGGTCATGAGCTGAGGGCAGAAATTGTTCCTTCTCCGCAGCATGTAGGAGATAAATGATTTGCGTGATTATTTCTTGCCCCTGCCCCTTTTTTAAAAGTGAGGGTTCAGATTTTTGAGTGGTTTCCTTAAAGGAAGTGTATGAGAGCTATTAAATACATATTTCTCTTGGAAATAACACTGGAGCCTTCTTTTCCTTGCACTGGAGCAATGTGTTAAAATATTTTCACTGAATGGAACTTCATCGCAGCATTTTATTGGGTTGTTCTGCTCAGTCTTATCTATTCTTTGTCACTTTTAGATGAAGTGATTCCTCTGGCAACAAATAGTTTTTCCTAATCACACAATCCAGCCTGGGAATTTTTCTAATTTACTCCACAACACAGTTCAGTAGGGAAAATCTGAGGAATGCTGAGGCGCTTTTGCTCATCCCCATTTACTGGCATCCCAAGATTAAAGTCCTTTTTCCCACCACAAGACCCTGACCCCTTCGCTTTTGGGGAGTTCAGCATCCTCTAGATGGCCCTTAGGCACAGCTTACTCAGGATATGTGCAGGGAGAGTAAGAATAGAGTTTCCCGCTGTGAAGGTCTTACGGATTCTGTGAAATCCCAGAGGGACTCGAGGAAATTTGCATCATAATGCCCTGTTTGGTGCAGGTCTGTGCGCTGAGCGGGCACACAAAAGGTAAAGGAAACTAAATGTGTCAGGCATCATCTTTCTAATCCAATGTGGGGGCTGTTTAATCTCTTTCAAAAGATGTCTTAAGGACTCCCAGTGTCTTCATTGAGAGCTGGGCTTTCCCCACTGCCCTTCTGGGGCCTGGGGCTCTGGTGGCCACTGCTCCTCATCACCCTGAGCTGAGGCTTAATTAACACATAGAGGCTGCTGACCCATCCTTGCCACTTGCTTCGGCCTGGGCAGGAGACCATGAGACTGGGGCTGGAGGAAGAGCCTGTAATCCTATAGACACAGCCAGTTGAGGGGCAGGAGGAGAGAACTGGGAATTCACACTCTTTCTGTCTCAAATAGGAAAACCGGGCAAGCCCCCAGACCTGACACGGGACAGAAAGTGTCGGGCCATCCCAGCTACAGCAGTGTTAGCGTTAAGCTCCTCCACCTGCCTTTTACAGACATTTCACCTGTGCTTTGCCTCGTGCAGAGTCCCCTGGCTCAGACACCAAGGTTTAGACTCAAAATTCAGTTTATTTTTTCCCCCATGCAAATGTCAGTCTCCTAAGCCAGCTTTGGAAAGTTAAATGCCATGGGAAAGTAGAACTGTGAATTTGTGTGGAGGGGAAATCTGTGTTGAATAAAAATAATAAAGTCTTATGGTCCCCAAAGCTGTAGCTTGCAACTGCTGTTGGCTCCTGGAGGAGTCTCATGCTTGTGGCATAAGCCCCACTGCTTCATGGAGTTTGTCCTGTTATCACAGAGTCTGAGAATGGTGTGTGCTGGAAGGGACCTTCTAAAGGTCACCTAGTCCCACCTTCTGCCATGGGCAGAGACACCTTCCACCAGCCCAGGGTGCTCCAAGCCCCATCCAAACTGGCTTTGAACACTCCCAGGGATGGGACAGCCACAGCTTCTCTGGGCACCTGTGCCAGGGCCTGCCCACCATCATTGCACAAAACCTCTTCCTAATATCCATGTAAAGCCATTCCCCTGGTCCTATTACTGTGCCTTTGTCCAAAGTCCATCCCCAGCATCCCCATGCATGTTATATGTTATAGTTATGTTGTTATATGTTACGTTATGTTATGTTATGTTATGTTACAGAACACAGGAAAGAAAAAAGTCTGGTTTCTTCTAAGACTTAATGCAACATTAACCATGTAATCAAAAAAGAGTAATATGCCAGGAAGAAAATGGTTGCACTGAGCAAGCAAAAATGGATGAGAAATGAAGAATTGGTACAGGCAGACCAAACTTTTATCAATATTGATCTTTGCCTGACTGTGTAGTTTCACAATAGTAGCTTTTGGCTACTTTGGGGGGCATAAAGTGTGAGAATAGAGAATAAAAATAAGGATCAGAAGGGGAAATAATGAAAATTATTAATAAATCAAGCAGACTTTTTTCTCAGTACTCAGAGATCATCTTTATTACAAAATTCTGAGTAAGCCTAGGAAGAAAATCTGAATGCTCAACATGTTAAAAATCAGCAAGTGAAACACCATTCAGAGCAGAGTACACATCCTGCATCAAGATGTGTTCTGTACCCAGAGCCGGCTGTTCTGGTTGTGACTCACTTGCACTATGTTATGTCTGTGTATAAAGTTCTACACACTTTGCAAAGACACAAAAGAGAGGGAGAGGTAGGAGAAAAATGCAGAATCTCTTTCTTTTAATCCACCTTTCAATGTTTGGCTTAGCTAGAGTGTAGGTAATAACAAAAGAACAGTGTGCATTTATTAACTGAACGCTGAAACTTGTATATAAATATCTATAGAAAGAAGAACACGCTGGTGAAACCAGTTGGAACTGTCAGAACCCCTAAGTCCACAGAGCCATACATCAATACTTATTTGCAGATTGACACTCTGGGACAAACTCTGGACTTTAATTTTCAGTCAGTGCATTGGCAATGGTCTTCACCACTCGAGGGCAGAGGCCCCAGGGTTTACTAGCAAGGCTTTTAATTACCTTATTCTCAGTTGATGACAGGCAAATGAAACACACAATGTATTGCCCTTCTATAGCTCTTCTGGCACGTTTGGATGGGATTGTCTGGTCAGAGCTGGTGGAAAAAATTCAATTGCAAAAGAACACATGAAAATGCATTGAATATTTTGAAAAATTCCAGACTTTCATGAAAAATGTAGCTATCTCTTAATTTATTTGTTTTAAATAGCTCTTTCATGTGCTGGGACAAAGGGACATTGTATTAATAGTGAAGTGTGAAATGTTTTTCTTGTTTGCTTGGGACAACAACTGGGAATACATGGATTTGCCTATTCACGCTTTATTGTTATGACAACATTTTTTCACAAAGTATTTGAAAGGCAGCACTATGAAAGGAATAAAGTTGGCTACAAATCTGGAGGAGTTTCATGCTTTTGTTTTAAGCTTGCCTGTACGAGCTTTGTCAAAATTGTGAGTCTTTCATCCGTGGTGTCTGCCTGATTCAAGGGCTCTTTTCTTGTTCAAATATCCTTTAGTAAAAGCCATTTGACTGAAAGGCTGTGCAAACACGAGCTGGCTATGATAAGAGTCCTACATGGAATCTTTAACATGCTTTGTCAGCATGAGGTTTTTTAGCTGCATGCCTTAGTACATTTTCCCCTCCCCTTCTCCCTCAGTAAGTCTATTTTCTTGAAGTCCATTTCTCATTTATAATTGCTGTAATTTTGTGATGAATTTATGACAATAAGCCATTATGCTTAAGGTGAAATGTTAATTCTGGATTAGTGTTACTTGAAAAATAGTGCCCTAGTCCAAGCTGTGATACTAAACCAAGCAGCACCAGGAGTCAGGTCCCAGCCACGGCTGAGTTTGCTCTGGGTCTATTTTCTCTCTTTCCTAAGTGAGCTGCCTGCCAAGTTTTCTCTAGCACCAAAATGCTGAAAAGCATCATAAAGAATCTAATCCTGTGACTTTGTTAGGCACAGAAAAAGTGTTGGAGGAGAATACATTGATCAGCTTAGTCAAATCCAAAACCCACAGTTTTTTCCTTCAAATGTGGTTGGCACATGTGAGTACCTCATCACAAAGGCAGGAACTGAGAACAGGGTTCATCTAAACCCTGTCC
The DNA here is from genome assembly GCA_013396695.1 of Sakesphorus luctuosus. NCBI lineage: Eukaryota > Metazoa > Chordata > Aves > Passeriformes > Thamnophilidae > Sakesphorus > Sakesphorus luctuosus. Next base: position 191,357 of record VWZD01011454.1, read on the forward strand.
CAGCTCTGAAACATCCCAGAGAGTCGTTGAAAAAATAGCTGTTTGTCCTGTACCAAACTCCTTGTCTCATGCACTACACAACCTGTTTTCTCCAGCTAGTTTGGCTCTGCAATGGGTTTATGGGAAGAACAAGGGGAAAACTCGTATTTGAAAAACTCTCTGTTTCATTCTGTTGCTGTTTTTAAGTCTGAGCTTTTCCAGCTCACCTTTGCTTTTCTAGGTAAAAGCCTACACTGGCATACAGCTCCAAGACAGGAAAATGGAGACATCTTACCACATGCCTCTGCTAAACACAACTAATAACATGCTGGGTATTTTCCACTCCACCCAAACTGCATAATTGTTCACCATATGAAATGAAGTTAATCCTGTGCAATGTTTTGATGAGTAATTTTAATCAAGGTTGTGAAGAAACTGCTCTCAAGTCTGGAAATATAAGTGCTTCCTGTAGTAAACAAATCTTGTGGTTTTAACATTTCACTTAATTTGGTTTTTCAGATGACAGAACATGTTCTTTCTCTTGCTTCATGGTCTTCCAGGCTTGGGAGCAATTTTGTAGCCCAATTTAATTTGTTCCTCCCTTAAACCAGTTAAAGAAAAGAGAGGAGATACAGTTCTCACCTTTGACAAGTCAGAAGTCTTGACTGTGACTTCTTTCCTTTTCTCTGCCTTTCATGCAGCAAATGTGAGAGGCTGCTGGGGTGGCCTCTGCAAAGGAGTGGCTTCTCTGCAGAGTGCCCAGTGGATCTCTGTCAGAAGAACACACAGGGAAGGGGGTGAGTGTGAGTGGATTTGGCACATTTCAGCACAAGGCAATGACTGCAGGCACCTGCAGCCAAATGGATATACCAAGGAGATCTCTTGACTTCTGGCAGCAGCTTCCAGGATGAATTTGGTCCATGGGTCTTAAGCAATCCTTATTGCATATCCTGAGATCTCAGGGCTTTCAAGTCTCCTCAGTACACAAAGTTTGTTCCAGCCCAACCTTTGAAAGCAGGAAGAAGTTGCAAAATGAGTAGCTGGTGAAAATATTTCTATTGCATTGCAGTTAACAAGGAGTTGTAAGGATTTGGGATGGAAGAGCCTGATCTGATTCTTGGGCTCTCCCAGACAATCTGTGGCCAAGGTTCTCAGTTGTCCAGAGCAAGTATAAAACAAAAAATCAAAACTTAGATTTTCATTTGCTCTGTATGTTATCCACAGGCAAATGAAATGTCAGAACTTCTGCAAGAAGTGCAAGGATATATTAAGGAAAAAAATCCCCAGGTTGCCTGGATATTGATTCCCTATGATTATCTTACACTTTCAAACTCCCCATCCCTACAGGCTCCTGTGGGCTGCTGCCAGGCAGTGCATCCCTGGATATAGGCTGTGTATTTGTGTGAACACCTAACACAGGTCACAAATACAACTCTTGGAAGTGGATTTCCTGAGAAAATGGGAATGGTTGCAAGGCAGGAATTCACATTTTAAGAATGCCCTCCAATATTTCCATGGGATTCTTTAATTTGATGAATTTTTCATCAATACTCTTGTTTTTCAGAATGTTTCCAGTGAGGAAATACAAACAGAAAAGTCATGGTCATTTTAATATATATGTAAATAGGAAGATGGTGGTGTTATGCAGGGGTTATTAACATTTAGCAATACTCCACCATTTACTATTGGTAAGCACCATTTCACACCCCAGTTGGAAGTTTAAACTACCAGTCCCATGAGCTATCCTGTCTCCCTCTTTTATTAAATTCCGTGTCATGGATTTGTCCTTTGCCAAACACATCACCTGCTATTTCCAAACTGAGAATCTCCAGATGTTAATTTTTTGCTTAGGCAGAGTTAATGTTCCCCCTGAAAAATGCCATGGCAAACAAAAGATGGATCCTGTTACAGAAATGTCAGGTTTCTTTTCTTGGCAGGTGTTCAATAGGCTGAGGGTGCAGGGGGTGCCTGCTGAAGTTCATGATTCCTGAATTACAAGAAACATCTTTAATTCCACACTGCAGCAAACAGGAGTGTCCAGCTTTGGCTACTCTGCAGCATCTGTGGTGGAGGCTGTACCCTGATGAGGGTGATGGGCGAGAAACCATCTTACCTCTCTCTATGAACAATTCATTGCAGGAAGTTTCCTCAAAGTCTTAAATATATTTCAGCTTCATTTGCTAAGAAAGACCATGCATGAACATTTGACTTGATGCATCACACTGTGACGCAGCAGGGCCCCACCTGCATCACTATCAGCCACAGGGTAGCAAGGAAAAAAGCTCTAACGGGCTTCATCTTCTAATCATTGAGCTTTATACCCTAAAGCACTTCTCTGTAGCAATCACTGTCCCCACAGGTGCAGCATCTGCTGGTGGTGATGCTGTTGCTGTTGCATCCCCCTCCATTTGGGAGGAAGAGTCACACTGCTTCTGTTTTACAGAGAAGCCCTGAAAAGCAGAATTAAATGGCTTGGACAGTGTCTCAGTGGGGCAGAGGTGGATTCTGAACTTTGGTCTCAGAAGACCCTCACCAGCATCATAACTCCTTTCCCTTGTTCCAAAGGTTTCTGCTAAATAAGCCCAAATGGACATCATCATGCTGAGGGTGTGCAGTCGCTTCTGCTTGGCCCAGGAAATGCTCCTGCCTGGTTGGGTGAGGCTGGGGAAGGTTTCCCAAGTGATTGCTGTCTGTGCAGGGCTGGGTAGGGATTTATGTCACATCTGAAGCACTTGTCAAATGCTCAACATGTTAACTTGGGGTACAGAGATTGCACAAAAAGTGATTGGTCTGCAAGGGAGCCCAGAGCAAGCACACTGCCAAGGTGAGTTGTGTGTACAACATGTATTTAACAGGACCACACAATACTTATTATCTACAGCTAGGATGATTTCAGAAATTATTTTGGCACTACATCTTGTTTCTTAAGCTGCTTAAGGAGATACTGAATATACATTAAAATAAAACCTTTGTAGCTCAGCCTTTCCTTGTCCTTCCTTACAGAAACACACCCGAGTTGTATCCACCTCCTCTCACAAGCATTGTCCAATACTGCCTTTCCCTGAGTGTTAACTGATTTATTTCTCACTGCCTGAAAGACTGATTTCTTCATTCAGCCTGTGTCTTTTATCACCAGCATTTTTTTGGTTCTGTTAATGACACAGTTACAGCAAACCAGAGGATTTGATAATATTTTAATATGTTGGATTTTTAAACATTAAGTATCTCAACTTCCATTTCCTACAGACCAAGCAGATTTTGATTCTGCCTGAAATGAAGGGTTTTAAATTTGGTGACTCTTCAAGATGTACATTAACTGACCCTTTGATCTTCTCCCTTTTCCTTTGAAAGTAACCTTCAGAGCAAGTCCAAGAAGCTGAGCTGGAGGACATAAGTCTGGCTGCCTCATTTCTGTGCAGAGACACTGGATCAACACCTGTGACACACAGCTAGGAATGGATTCCACATATTGTAGCACTCACTCCCCTGCCGACGTGGGGACAGAACAGATTGTCAGCTTCTGTTGCAGCCATCTAATAACCCACCATCTGCTTTCCATTTTTAATTTAGACATGAGCAATAGACCTGAATAGAAACTGTGGTTCCAGATCCTGTGAGGATTGCTAGAAGTTATTCTGAGCTTAATAATTAAATAAACAAAAATAATTATTTAATCTCCTAGCAGAAATCAGCCGAGCTGTGCACGTGCCTGTACATTGTTACCGGCTCACTCCAGCTCCTGCTCTGTCAGGGCTTGTTCCTTGTCCCATCTCAAGGCTGTACCAACATTTCTGCAGGGCAGGGACTGTGTATGTTTGCCTGGCAATGTATCTCTGGGAATAATGTAAAACACTAACGGCATTAACAGCAAGTGTGAAAGGTAATTTGGAAACTGGAGTTAATTTGGAAGTTTGGCTCTTCGGTTTATCTTGAGTAATCAGGCAGAAAACGGGGAGAAGACAGAAACGTGTCATTAAATGTAATTAAAATTAGGATTTGAAATTAGAAATGTCACCAAAGCCATAATGGGTATTGAGGAAATGGCCAATGAGAAACTGAGAAGGACCACTCCTCTTCCTGATTCCTGCCATGATGTGGTTTTTCCCTACAGCCTCAGCTGTACCTTCCAACTCAGCATATTCTGGGATTGTCCTCTTCAGCTCTGCTGATGCATTCCTAACCTGCCTGCTGGCAGCCCAGGATAGCTGTTTACCTGGAAAACTGAAGGAGCATTGATATAACAGAATAATACTATCAAAATACAGAATTTGGATTTGAGGGTGAGCCTTTCCAGTGACTGTCTCAAGCTACTGAGTCACAAGAATTATGCTCCAAAAAGGAGCTGGTTCCTAAAAGACTGTTGCCCTTCATCTAAAGTGGTAATGCCAACAGGAGAAAGAGAAAAGGGAAAAATCTATCCTCTTGGTGTACATCATTTGGAGACTAAAATAGCTGAGAGAGCTCATGTGGCTCTGTGGAGCTGAGTGGCCTCGAGCTGCTTTACGTCAAGTAGAAATGCTTGCTGGAGATGCTCCTTCTGTGGTAAATGCTGGACTTCACCTTCACCTTGCTAGCAGTGCCTCCAGATTCACATCAAGTGAAACCATTTCTTGATTCTAGAATTAATTGTGTTGAGTGGGTTTCACAGCACATAAACCTGGCAGATCTAAGGGCTGGGGAATCTTAGTCCAACTTCTGTGTTTCCAGGAGTCTGACATTGGTTTAGATTGGATATAAAGAAGAAATTCTTCCCTGTGAGGGTGGGCAGGCCCTGGCACAGGTTGGGCAGAGAAGCTGTGGCTGCCCCATCCCTGGAAGTGTCCAAGGCCAGGCTGGACAGGGCTTGGAGCACCCTGGGACATTGGAAGGTGTCCCTGCCATGGCAGGGGGTGGAATGAGATGAACTTTGAGGTCCCTTCCAACCCAAACCACTCTGTGGGATTAATTGGTGATGTCAGAGGGTTGAAAAGCACTTCTGGGATGAACAAGTGAATCTCTCCACAAGGAAGATGGTGAATGTGTCAGTCCTTTGCTCCCCAAACACAGGGTACGTCTTTACTATTCTGGGTTTTTGTTGTTCTGTTTCAAATCCGTGGATCCAAATGCCACGTTTGGATTTTCTGCAGCACCTCAGACAGTCCTCAGTAAAGAAGTGGATGTCATCAAATGGAGTAGACCTTCCAATGGACAGTGTCCCTGACATGGCTGCAGGGACTTCTGCCACATGCTGCTCTTCTCCTGGGGAGAGCAAACAGGGCAGAAACCACATTCCCATGGAGTGGAGCCAGGTTGTAGGGATGCAGCAGAGCTGGATTTGCTGCAGTGAAGGCTGCAGGTGGGAGAAGTCAGCTAGAGCTGCATGGCTGGATGCTGGCAGAGAGATGAGAGATGTCCCTCTCCCTTTGGCATAATGAATAGTTTAATCTGTTTTGTTTTCCCCTGACATGCCAGCATGGTGAACAAACTAACAGCACTCATCTAGTGTGGGTGCCAGCAGGGAAGGGGAGTGAGCAGCAGAACTGCTGAGAGTCACAAGGAAATTATATGAGATCAGGGCAGACTTCCCTCTGCGTCTTACCTATGTTTTAAAATCTGGAATGTAGCCTTGGAGCTGATTAGAGAGAGATTGTACCTTCCTCCAGGTCCGGCCCTGCCCATGAGACAAAATCTGAGCTGCTGATTTGAAGGGACTATTGTCATCCCGGTGCCTCTGGTGTTATTCCCCCAGGAGAACAAGCATGTGGCTCTCTGCAGGGTGAGGGAGGATTTGGGCATTGAGCTCAGGCCTGGCCCTCTGAATGGAAAGACTGAGCTCTGCACACCACTGAGTGAAGCTCCTCACAGCTTTTTGCCCAGAAGCTGTGAATCCTCTGCCAACTCTCAGCCGTGCCCAGCTTTCCCAGAACAGCGTGAAAACCATCCCACTTTCTGCTCAAAATTAGGTTTAGTTTAGGTGGATATTGCCCTGGTCCAGTTCTGGAAAAGCTGGTTGATAGGGGTGCACCACGGAAAATATCTGCCATGGAGATGATCCTGCAGAGCTCATCTGATGTGAAGGAAACAGCTTTTGTCTGAGTCTTCCAGACCAGAAACAAGAAGGGAGTTTATACAATTTTAAAAAAAAACATTTCAGCTTCTGCCTGACTGTTGCAACCATGGTATTATTTGCTGCATCATTCTTCACCCTCCATTGGGAGGGACGTGGAGGGCAGCCCTGCTGTTTAATCACTTGCCTTTGCTGCTCACTGGTGGCCAATACTTGCTCCCCAGCATGGCAAGTGGAATGCAGTAGCCCTGCTTTGCATTACCACCCTGGAGCTGAGAGCCAGGCCAATATCATCCAAATTCAAGGCATTCCATTCCCAAACTCACTTTACATGGAAAAGTACCCTTAACTCTCTGTAGCCCTGAATACCAGGCTTGAGGGCCTCTTTACCTGCCAATGATGCTGGGCAAGCTCGCAGCCCAGATAAATAACAGGCAGCTGGGGAAAGGGTGGAGGCTCCTGTTTCACCACTTGAAAGGGAATTTTTAAAAGGTGGTTGGAATTCAGCCTTTAATTTTGCACCCACAGATTTGAACCTATAATCAGATGTGAGCCTGGATCTGCAGATCTCATCTGCTGCAGCACTAACGATATCTCTTGCATGCTGCCTGCCTCATCCAAAAGAACAGTTAGGTAATTAAAGGTCTGAATGTATTTAGCTTTTCCCACCACCAGATATGAACAGGGCACTGAAAGGCATTGGGTCCTCTGCAAGAACCCTGGGTAAGCAGATTCCTGTCCTCCTTATCTCCTGGTCATCCATTCTGTATCTCTAAGAGCTTCCTGTATCTTTCCCATTCATCACAGGCTGCTTTCCTAAGAGAAGACCTCTGACATCCTACTCCAAATGGAATTGTTATTACTCTTATTGCTGCTGATACTATTATTATTATTATACAAAACCCCCAAGCCCACACAATTCCTGAAGTGAGACTTGATTTAGTGGGAATTCTGTAAAACATATTTATTTTATTTTAATTTTCCAGATCCAAAGTTCAGGAATTCAGCATTCATGGCTCAGGGCTGTGCCTGTGGGCAGCCAGAGCCTGAACATTGCTTCCACACAGCCCAGCAGAAAACTGATATTTTTACTGGCATTTCTGCTGCAGCAGAATTTGGAAGAGGGCACACAGGAGCTTTATGGTGTGGTCTTCTTGTTCTTGTTGTCACTGGTGCAAAAAAACCAGATAAATTTTAAACCTGCAGCCTCTGTTGTCTGCATAATAAAGGGGGAAATGGTCCTCTGGTCTCCTTCCTTACTTGAAATGTCACTCCACACCTGAAAGAAAAAGTAAGGGAAGTAAAATGGAAAAAAGAAATATGGGATTTTTTCACTTCTTTCCTAAATATATGTCATAAGTATGAAAGGAGAAGGTATATTTCTGCTGGAATACTAAAATTGAAGTAATCACAGAAAATTGTGTTTGCTGCTGCCTCACACATTATTTAAACTCCTTCATTCACAGAATGATGGATTTAACTCCCAGAATGAAGTCCAGTGGAGCAAAATGATTGGACTTACTTTGAAATTGGTGATTCTCACAAGAATGGCATTATTTTATAAGAAAAAAGTTAAGTCTCTGCACAGAAGCAACTGATGCTTCATCAGGCTTTGGATGTCCTCTCACCTCTCAGGGTGGGACCATGATCTCAGTGATCTGACTGACTTCCAGCAAAGTGAACGTTATCTGGGTGTGTTCCCACTGTCCAAACACCCTCATCAGAGATGGTGGCTGGAGAATTCCCCAGATAAGGCAGCCTATGCCAGGAAAACAACACTTACAGTAAGTCACTGGAGGGGAGATGCATTTTGCCCTGAGGTTCTGCTGTCAGCTGCATTTCTCAGTCTGGATAATGATTATTGCTAATCCAGTCTAAAAATCTAGATTTTTTTTATAACTGGGCATTGCATGTGCTGGCTTTTTTTTTCTTTGCTCTTTTGTTGTTGTTTTTGTTGATTGTTTGGGAGGGGTTGGTTTTTTTGTTTGTTTGTGTTTTTGTTTGGTTTTTGTTTCATGACTCAGTTGAATGTGCCAGCCAAAGTCCTTCTCCTCCCCTGGAAAAGGTTTGTAAATCTCTTATCATGCATCCTTTTTGGTACACTGATTCTCCTCTCCATCTTGCCTTTCATTCTGCAGCCAAGGACATGTACCCTTGACATAAGCACATACTTCTTTCTATGTCTTGAGTTTCATTTTATTCTTTCCATCCTTTTACATCCATTACCTTGCTTTGTTGCAATTTAGATTGTAAAATCTACAGGGTAGAAATTGTACTTCTACAGAAACAGCCCCCAGTGGTGTGCAAACCATGATGCAGGAGGCATATGATGTTTTTTCATGGGTTACTGGTGTGTTATTAGAAAAAAGTTCCTTTTTGTAGATGAATGAAGAGCATGGAAATCAATCAGAATTTTTATTTCATAGAATTATAGAATCATTTAGGTTGGAAAATACCCTGAAGGTCATAGAGTCCAACTATAAATTTAACACTGCCAAGTCCACCACTAAGCCATGTCCCCAAGTGCCACTAATAAGCTCATACAGCTCAGTTCCTTTGTGCTCTTTGTTGTGTTTGAACTATACGGATGACCAAGATAATATCAGGTACCATGGAGGCAGTAGCAAGGAGGAAAACCACTCACAAGACCTCCAGGATTTGGGTGTTGATGATGTTCAATGTAATGTTCATCCATTTGCTGGCAGCAGTGAAGAGCTGGAGTCAGCCACCTCTCTGCGGACCTGTCGCAGCAGGACCCTGATTGCTCACTTCAGCCTCTTGGCCCACTTCCCAGTAAGGATAATTGGATTTTTTAAAATTTTTCTCCTTGCATTTCCACTGCTTGTTAAAGGCCATTTATTATTTACTCCACGTTTTCTGCCTTAAGCATTGTGATATTGGTGAAGGCTGGTACCTGTGCCAGCCACGGAAGTGGTGGGGGGTTTGTGAGGCTGTGCAGGCTCCTTCAAGATGAAAGACCCTGTCTGAGGAATACCATGTTTTATTATTTATTTAAAAGATGTTTTCATGACACTGCAATTTCTAACCCAGCATGGTGAGACCATAAAATAATAGTGGGCCTGTTTGGAGGGACGTGTTTTATTTGGCACATTTCTGGAACAGCAGTACAAAGGAGGAAAATAAAGTTGCAATGTTTATGGCAGCTGGGCTCTCTGTCCATTGGTAACCACCTACCACAAATAACTGCTTGCTGGTGCCCACACATGATATTTTAAGATCTGAGCTCTTAAAAAAAAAATAAGAAGGTCTTAAACATCAGCAATATTTAGTGCTGTACAGCCTTCTGGCCACCACATACTGGCTGCAGTGTTTTTTATGAAAATGAAACTCACCACATTCTGGGCTTTGCTTTAAGACCTCACATCAATCACTCAACCCCAAGCTGTGCCTCACACCTTTTCAATTCCTACAGCCTTGGTCTTTCTGTTACCTTAGTCTTAATGTCTCTTTTTTTGCCTTCTTCCTTGCTGCCTGCTCCTGGAGGAAATATCCTCTCTCCAAAACTGCTTGCTGAACAATCCTCTTACTGACTGGGAGGAGAGAGGAAAACCTGGTCAGGTCTATAAGGCAGAGGCAATTAGAGCACAGTTATTGACTGTTACAATAAAACCAAACATAAGTAGTAAAAAGACCAAGCAGCAGGTAAGACAAGTAAAGAGAAGAGTATTTTTGTCCACCCCAAAAATTAATGGTGGGACTCATTGCCAAAGGATATTGTAAAGGACAGAAATAGAAATTATTTCTAAAAATTAACTAAGAAAATGAATGAAGCCTGAATTCATCACTCATTATGAAAGGCAATGACTCAGATGAAAAAAGCTGCTGTGAAAGCACCCAGGAAGTTGGTAGGAGCTGTGAGGACCAGGAATCCACTGCTGGACGTGTGGGAAGTGGGATGGCTCTGACTCAGCCACTCTTACATGCTTTTCAATCATGCCACCCGTAAGGAATAAAACAATTACAAAACATAATTACCAACTGTTGCAGACTGTGTAAATGCAGTTAATTTAAGGTAAACATTTGCCTTGCTGATGAAATGACCCAGTTCTTTAACTTTTTAATCTGTCTCTTTCTTCCTTTCTGCCTTCTGATGTCTTTCTCCTGCTCTGCCATGATGAGTTTTGTTTTGCTGCTCCCCAGGGCTATGCCTGTGGCTTTCTGTCTGCAAAGTTGTCTCATGCAACTAAAATAAGTATAGCAGTTTATTCACTCCCTTTTACTTTCTCCCATTCCTTGACAACCCCATATACTATGGCTGTCCCTTGTTCCTCATGGACAATAAATGCTGCACAAATCCTTTACACCAAGCAGGAAAATTGGTTGGACCTTTCCAAAGTGCCTGGCCCCTTGTCACAGACCCTTGTGGTGAAACTGGGGTTCAACAAGCATCGAGGCCAACGCTGAGTGTCTGAAAACCCTTCCCATCACTGTATTTCACTTTGCAAAGCCCCCACCCACCGGTTGTTTTGAATCATGGCCTGGGATCACTGCATTACATGACGTGAGAACATATATTGCCGACTGAACACAAAGCTGTTCTGTGGCCCTTGGTTGCCTGAGCATCACTTTAGATGTTGTGACCAGGACACTGCAGGATGCAGTCAGCTGAATTTCTCACACTGAGACGGTGGTTTCCTATCTAGGACTGCGATACCCCCAAGGAAGCAAAAGATAAACCACTGCTTCAGCAACCTCGTTTGTCTTGTCCCTGCTCATCTGAGATGCTGGTGTACAAAGAGATACTGATGGGCTTTGTTTCAGAGCCTTGCTGGGGATGCTGGGCAGTGGGGCAATGCCCAGTGCTGCCAGTCACCAGATGTCCCGACGCTGCGGAGGGCGAATGCGCCCACAGTAAACAACCAGGGACAATGGGGACTCTAAGGAGGAGAAATGGGTTTGTACCAGGGCTGGTAACTGTACCTGACATCACAAAGGGGAAATTCAGCTCATTGGGATGGCGTACTGTGGCACAGCACAGGAAGAATGAGTGAGGAAATATTAGCAAGGCTTGGCTTGTGCAGGCTGGCACACGATAATGTTATTGGGTCTGTCATTTGATGATGGACGAAGAATGCAGAGTGAAAGTGCTTTTGGTCAGCTGAGTTAGCATATGATGGTGGTAAGGTTATTTTTTGGTATTTTCTCCACTCATCAGCTGATATTCCTGGGTGTCAGACAGCAACAGGATCACAGGATTCCTGGCACAGCAGTGTCAGCGCTGACCCAGTGGGGATCGAGACACTCAGGAATTTTCAGGGTGGTTCACCAGGTGTTTGGGCAGGCTTTGAAAGGATCAAAAACTGTGCCTGGCCTAGGGCATTCAGAATGGAGGAAAGGTCACTCACACCTGAGGAAAAAACCAGTCTGATGAAGTTTTTACTCTGAGAACTCTGGATAGCTCTGCACTGTGCACACTGAGAAAACCAGCATTACACATCTGGGCTTGAAGGTGTTGGTTTGTACTCTCCATGACATGCTTTGTAAAACAGAAATCTTAATGTAAATAGTGGCAGATAAAGGATTTTTTTAAAATGTCCCACTGCCATAAAGAAAAGGAGCTGGGCAAGCAAACAAGCAAAGGCAGCTGAGAGAATGGTCCCATAACTCACAGTTCGTTTGTTTACTCACTTTGGCATGAGACACAGGTGTGAGTTTGTTCCTTTTTCTTTCTTCAGGCTGAAGAAAGGCTGCCTACTCCTTGCCATGCAGGTAAAATAACTCCAGGACTGAAGAATACTCTTCAGCCACCTTTTTGAAATGAAAAGCCTTTTGGAAAAATAGAAGGACGAGGCAAAGTTAAATACATAAAATCTACAAACTGTTTCACACAAGGCTCTGACAAATGTTGCCATTTATTCTCCTTCCCTTTCCCTGAAATAACCTAAACTGAACGTTCATGGATTACTCTCCCCAGTTTTGCTTCCTGGCATAGACCTTTGCACATTTTCACCTCTCAGGAGTTGCAAATCTCCAAGGCCTCCCTCCCCACCCAAGTGCAGACTAATAGAAGAGAGAAGCAAGGGTGTAGTCTTTGTATTTTAAGCCTTGTAAGGATTTTTGTCATTCTCACTTTTTCATCTTAGACCCTTTTAGTGCGAGCTTAGTGTGATCTTCACTTCACAGAGAGCTTGGGAGAGGAGAAAGTGTAAGAGCAGTAGGGAGGGTGGCTGAGTGGAGCTCAGGTGGGAGCTGCTGGCTACAGAGGAACTGGTTTTAGGGAAGACTGGCCACATCCAACCTCAGGCCAGGCAGTTTAGTTTTCAGAACTCAATGCAGCTGCGGGGAAGCCCCAGGACCACAAGGCAGGCGCTCAGGCCACCTGTGTGACCTGAACTCATTCCCTGTAGGCTGGATAACAGGCAGAAAAGGAATACTTGGGAAAAGCAGCCTGGGGGGACTGAGAGCATTATCTAATGTGTAGAGATGCGGAGGCTGGAGAGCAGGAAGGGAGAGGAAGAGCGGGAGAAAGAGGAAGAGCAGACAGCTGCTGTATGGATGGTCTATGTATTTGGCTAATGCTGGTAGTAAAACGGGATTAGCTGCTAGTCCTGGATTGATGGCCACGGCAATTGCCAGACACTCTGCTTCCCTTCTGAGAGCAAAGGAAGGTGGTCGGAATTACTTTTAAAAGCTCATTAGCTGGGTGTTAAGTCTCATCAGACAGTTAACATTTCAAACAAATACAACCTGGGCATAATTGCAGCCTCTGCAATTTGTTTGCCCCATTAATACCTGTCACTATCAATTATTTAAGTCCTTCTCAGGTGTTTGAATGCTTGTTTCAAATTGGGCTTTACGTGGATTTATTTGTTTGTTTCTGGCCAGAAGAAAGCAGGAGATTTTTAAACCAAAAGATGCCTTTTCTGCTCCATGAACTGTAATCTAAAGGTAAGGGATTAAGTGGGAGACTTGAGAAAGGCAACAAGGACGATGTGTTGTTATATCTTTGGTTTGATGCTACAAAATCCATGTGGAATTTCTAGGAGAGGGCAAGACCAGGTTTGAGAAGATTGGTGTCTGGAGGACGTGGTTTGGGTCTCACAGATGTGCCAAGGAGCTCCTACCAGAGTAAACGGAGCCTGAGTCAGTGTGCTCGTGTTTGTACCAGCCCCAGGAGAACTGTAGCAGCAGGAAAACAAACCCTGGGAGAGGCGACAGCCAAAGCAGACAGCCCCGGGCAGCGGGAGCGATGCCACCAGGGGTGCCAGAGGGGAGAGAGGGGCGCCTGCCCCGGAGCGCTGGGGAAGTGCCACAGGGCTGAACTGGCCCTGCCAGCCTGATAAGGAAAGTAATAATCAGGAAAAAATCTTTATTAGCGCTGACTCAAACATTTTTGCCATATCTTACCTCCGAATGTTTGCTTTCACTGTTGTTGATTTTCTTTTTTTCCTGGCCGCTGTGCCTCTGCTGAAATTTCTGTGGCACAGATGGCTGCCTGGTAATTCCTGTGTGTGTCCTTTCAGGAATACGCTGCTCTGGGACAGCTTTTTATTTATTTTTTTTAAGTGACACCTGTTGTATGCAAGTATTAGTAGGAGAGAGCAATAAAGTCGGCTGACAGGTGAAAACCCTTCTCTTGATCTCCTTGTGCTTATCTTTAGTGCCTTTATGATATAGAATCAAAATAATTAATTAAGTGGCATTTGTGTGGTGGAAGGGAGAGCGTTCCTTTGGCTCCCAGCTCTCCACAGCTGCTCAGCTGCCACGTGAGCAGCCACTTCTGTGCAGGGCATATGTGGCACTCCGCAGTCCTGGCCACCAGGAATAGGGGGTTATTTTGGAAACTGCTAATGGCTTTGTTTGCACATTTATTCCCTTTGCTGAGAGAGGCTGCAAACTGTCTCTGTGACTTTTCGTGTTTCTGGGATGAGAAGCTGTTTTGGAGGGAAGCAGAGCTGATGCTTTGGGCACCCCAGGACATTTGGAAAGGCTTCAGCCCTTCCACACAGAGGGAGGCACAGTGCTGGTTGTAGCTGGAACCCACGGGCTGGATGGTGTTTGCCAGGGTAAATATTTAGAATGTAGGCATAGGAATTTAGAAAGGAAAAGGTTAATGTATGTACTTATCCGGGGCACTGGATTGCTGATTTTGGGAGTCCAGTTATGGAGGCATCTCCAGCCATGCCGGGACTTCTTCAAGCTGATTTTCTATAGAGCAGAGAGATGGATGTGGAGGAGAATGTGCCTTCCTCCCTTCTTCACGAAGGAACCCTGCAAAGGTGTCAAGTGCCGGCTGAAAAGGGGTTTTTGGTTTCTGAAAAGGGAAATGGCAAACCACTCTGAAGACAGAGCAGGATCAGACCTCACAGTGATCTTCTGTCTTCATGCCATCTCTTACATATAGCTGCAAACAATTAAAGTTTAACTGTTAATTTTTACATAAGAAGCAAACTATAAATTGTGTTTGTTCTTTTGGCACTACAGCTGCAAACAAGTCGTGTCCTATCACCTTCATAAATTAACCCCCCAAAATTAGCTCTAATTTCCTTTCAAGTTTTGGTAACATTGCCTTTTCTATATGTTCCCAATTTCTATTAGTAAGAAAATCGTAGTTACATGAATCATAATTTATGACAGGGAAAACTGAGTTATGAACAGATCCATGCTGAAAGTACAATGTGCTGGGGTGTTTGTTTGGTTTTTTTTCCCCCTTGTTAAATAAGTAGCTTGGAACTGGTTATTTAAAAAAAGAAAGCAAAGTGCTAAAGTGCTTGTTGCTTTTTCAGAGGCTTTTTCAGTGGCCTTTTCAGAGTGTACATGTAATAATACATAAAGTGAGGCCTATTTCCATAGCTGCCATTCTGGAGGGAACAAAGCTTGTTATTGGCTTGTCTAGCCTGGTTTGTTTGATTTGAACTGCAGTCAGGGGGATGAGTGCATGCTTGACATTTCTTCTGCACTAAAATGTCTAAAGCACTGCCAGCCTGGGCTCCATTATGGGAAACCAGTAAAATCCATTTGGGATGTTCATAAGCAACTATTCTAACTTTCAATAAACTTACAAAGTAGGTTTGGCTGTTTATGCAGCTAAATGGTTTTGATGCTGTAAAAAAAAAAAAAAAGGCAGGTAGGTTTTCTTAGATGTGGAAGAAGTACCAGCAAAATCCATATTTGTTTTATGCAGCTGAGCCTGTTTGCATTGCCCATGCTAAGGATTATATGCCCTAAAAGGGGAGGGGAATTTTGCCTACAGCTGCTGTGGGGAGCTTTTATTATAAAAGATGATGAAGAAAAAGTGAAGAACTTTCTTAATGAGTATATAGGTAATGAGAATAGAAGACAGACCAGGAACAGTGATTTTAGCTCAGTTCCTTGAACCCTGGAAGTACTTTAGGTACATCCCTGAGCTGAACCTTGTTGAGCAAATAAGTTTTAGTTTCAATGGGGCTTACACATGCGTTCAATAACTGTGTATAATAAAAACTCTCCTGAACTGGGGGTCCAGGTTTGCTTTCAGGTCATGGATAATGGTATTTGTCCAGCTTGTCCTGACAGTTACAGAAAAAAAGCACTATCTGTATTGAAAGTAGTATTCTCCATGCTTAAAAATGTTAAAGAAATAGGCAAAGTGTATTCTCCCTCTCAGACTCCCTTGACATGTCTGTCTTATTTGACCGATGGTTTGCCGTCCTTGCTGGTGCATCTGAGCACATCAAACTCAAGTATGGTGCTACTTAAAAGATCTACAGCTTGGCTTTTCTTTTGCACTTCACAACCCTCAACCCAAGGATGCTGCATTTCCAGCTCTCTGTCCAAGCTCCAGGAGCAAGTGGCGTTTCACTGAGGTTGCTCACAAGCCTCCAGTTGCCAAAAGAGGAGTGGAGTAATGTCACTTACCCTAGAATGTGATGTGTCTCTCTTGCCTATGTCCTTGGAAATTCATGAAGAGGAGCATTAAAAACCAGCAAACCCTCCCAGATTAGGGCAGCTATTTCAATCTTTTTGCTGCTTCTGTAGCTCAGCCACGAGGGCTTGGCAGGTTACTGTTGGGGCAGGGAAACACAAGGAGCTCCACCTGGAGCAGTTGACCTTTGTTTCTTCATTCCCTATTCATTCAAATGCAGAGGAGAGACAAGGGAGATAAAGAGGGAGGAAACCTAATACAGCCTCCAAATCCTTTGCTAGGTGATTAACAGAACCCAAACTCTGACAAAAACTTAATATGGCCTTTGAGTTGTGGCTAGGAGAGAAGATGCTGTGGATCAATGTCATCTTCTGAATCACAGAATCATTAAGGTTGGCAAAGACCTCTAAGATCGAGCCTGACCATTGATCCAGCACTGCCAAGTTCACCATTGAACCATGTCCCCAGGTACTGCATTTGCATGTCTTTTCAATCCCTCCAGGGAGGGCGTCTCCACCAGTTTCCCAGAACAGCCTGTTCCAATGCCTGACCATCCTCTCAATGAAGTAACTTATCCTAATATCCAATCTAAACCTCCTCTGGCACAACCTGAGGCTATTTCCTCTTGTTCTATCACTTGTTCCTGGGGGGAAGACACCACACACCTTTACTACTGGCTCTGCTGGAACCCTTGCAAGGCTTCTTCCCACAAGCTGGGTCGGAATGGCTGGAATGATGGTCTAATTCACACCCAGTGGGTACAAGCTCAGCCAGGACTGATGTGATGGGAGTCATCAGGTACTGCCTTTCTCCAGCAGCAGCAGCAAGCAGTTTCAGAATTCCTCCTTTGGGTTCATGCCTCCCAAACATGGGTATTTTTTTGGTAAATAAAGAATGTGTGCAGCTTCCTTGACCTTAGTAAATACAGTGTGAGTGTGTGTGTAAACTTGACACTAGCACAGTTTGTGACTTTGAGAGGCTGCTCTGGCAGCCACTGGTCACAAAGGTTTCAGCCTCTGCAAGCAAAGCAGGCAGTGCTCACACCATCAGGGTGGTGGAGCAGCACAACAACCACAGCAGATGTTAACAGGATCAGTGCAGAGAAGATAATGATGGACCAAAAGCAAGAAACCTACAAACCTGTGAGATTCATTTCCAAATGAAGTAAAAAAAGAAATGTTTTCATGCACAACAGTGCATGGAGAAGCCTGGAACAGCAGAAATGCTTCTTCCCAGCATCCCCCTTGGGAAAGCATCCTGATCAGGCCTTTCTGCCACAAACAGGGGTTTATCTGCTTTGGGTTTATTCTTTTGGGCAGTTGGATTATCTAATCATTCTAGGTCCCTTGCACTGAAACATTTTATTCCCATTCTATTTTCTAACCACTTCCCTCCTCTGATCTAAAGTGAGCCATTCTAGTCAGGCTCTCACCACAAATGTCCAGCAAGTCATTGCTGGTGTGATGCTGGATCTTCCATGCACAGGCAACCTCTTGGCAGGAGACCTTCCAGGCTGCTGAAGGCCAAGTTCCAGTATTCTAAATAATAGGGATAATCAATAAAAACTCCAGGTAAGGAGGAATATGCTGGTGACAAAACAGCACTGCTGTATGATGTAATTAATCTGTGGTACTGTAATGTGTGCACAATAACTCCACATCCACATCTTTCCCCAAATTAGTCACTAGCATTTTGTTCCTGGTGGCTGGCAGCTATCACTTAAATCTTCCTAACTAACTAGTTTGAGTCTCAAATAGTTCCAAACTGCCCCCAGTCAGTTTGTTATGAAGAGGAGAGTGAGGTCTTCATGCACAAAGACTGTAAATTTGTGTTTCCGTCATGAAACCCTTACTTTGGAATGCCTATGAAGTCTTTGAACTGTCTCCAAGTCTTCCCATAAAGGTCAAAGTTAGTACTTGCTAGTAGTAGTTTCCCTTAACATTTCACATCAGACAGTGCAACTAACATTTTGCTATTTATTGTTTTGCTGTCTGGGGAAAATGTTGCTGATTTTTTTTTTCTGAAGATTAAACTGATCATCCAAACCTGACATAAATACGAGGATGAAGTCTTCTGTAAACAGAATTATGCTTAATGTTCCCATTTCCAAATGGTTCTCAGCACTGCTGCCTTTCTTAAGTCCTCACTGGACTTCCTAATAGTTTATGATGGTGTGATTTTAGTCTCTGTGCCAGAGCAGGGAGCTACTGCCTTTGCCATTTCTGCTGTCAGCTGTTTGTCTGTGTTCACCTCTCCAGGAGTGCAATGAGTTTTCCCATAAGGCTTCTGTTTTTCTGAATATAAACTAACCCAGTTTGCATGTACTTCCCTTCCTTTTATAGATTTTTTTTTGGGGGGGGGGGCCTGCATTTTGATTAAAATAATCTATCAAACAAGCATGTGACTGGCAGTGACAAAATGACCCTTCTGTCATCATTGGTTCCTGTCAGGACACATTCAACAGTGGCCCAGTAGTGTTAAAGATGGAGATGAAGGAAGACAATGTGGCTCCAATGAAGCTAATTGGAAAAACTCCCATACACTTCAGCAGAATCAGGATTTAATCCCTGCTATTGTACAGTACAGAAAAGCTACATGAGAGAGATGTTTTCAAAAAAATTATTAGGGAACAGTTGTGATTTTGCACGTCAAATGTATTTAATTAGAAGAATTTTTCCAGTATCTCCAGAGATTTAGGGACATTCAGTGGGACCTTCTTTTCTGTTTGGAAAATACTTTGCCCATTGTGGGCACTAGGAGAGGAAAAAAATCGAAATAAGCTGTCTCCAATTGCAGTTGGAAATGTAATACAATGGGATAGGGCTGAGACCCACAGGGAAGCAGTGGCAGCACTCCCACTGACCTTAATGGGAGCTGGACCACATCCCACACAGCCTCGGAGACGCTTGGGGGGGAAAAAAGTCCACTGTGAAACTGAAAGATGAGAATGAAGAAACTCATGGATTTCAAAACTTTGTGGCTCAAGTGGGGCCAGGGCCAAAACCTGCTGAAGCAAACACAGAGTCAACGGTCAGGCTGGCTTTGTTTGACTCCTCCTGTCTGTAGTTTTGTTTTGCAGAATATTTGGCCAGTTCCTCAGCTACTACTCTTAGAAAATATCTGCTCATCACGCAGAAAATGTACATTAGCAACCCCTTCGTATAACTGAGGGACTGGATTTTATCCAAAATCACAGGACAGAGGTTATTTGTGTGTTTTCAGTCCTCACTAGTGCAGTCCATCAGGAGCTGGTGACCTCCACTCTCAGGCAGTTCCCCTCCCAGAAATCCATGTGGGGATGTTTCCCATGGGATGAGCCAGCAGGGGATGTGAGACCCATGGGCAAGGACTGGGGCATCTTGCAGCCTGGGCAAAGGCTGGCAAAAAGGGGTCTTACAGTGATGGGGGTCTCCATTACTGCCAGCTCAGATAGACCATAGTGCTGTACAAATGCTGTTGTCTTGCTGGTTTTGAAGACAGCAGGAAAAACTGAGGAGGAATTTTCACTGGAGGTAAAATATTTTCTGAGTTTGAAATGCAGTTGAGGAAAGGCTTAATGGTAGAGGAGAAGGAACACCCGAAGGACTGCAGAAAGGGAGTGAAAATACCTTCTAGATCAACAGTTCAGGGCCAGCAAAGGCCAGAAAGCCCTCAAGCTGCTGTTTCTTCCTTCCTGTATTGTGGAATCATGGAGAGAGATCTCCACCATGGTTCAGTTCCCAGCACCTGGGTGACTGATATACAAGTGTGGGCAGGGGGGAGCTAAAGGCAGTGCAAACACAAAGCCTTGTCCTGGGTACCAGGGTGAGCTCTGCTCCCTGTCTCTCTCCCCAAGTGCATCAGTTCTCTGAACTATATGAAAAAGTCCCCAGAACTTTCAGCAAAGCAGGGCTCATTAACACCAACTTTGTAGGGAATTCGGATGGTTCTCACCCCCAAAACAGCACTCAGAGAGGCAAAGCACAGCAAAGGGCTGCTTGTGCTTTCAGAAGAACTTGCGAGAAGCCACAATGCATCTTGGAAGGAGTGGGGATTGTATTTCAGCCTTGGATTTTAGGCACACGTTGTGACAGCCCCCGGCAGACCTGCCAGGAACTTCATCCCGTAAATCACATTTCTTGCAAAGGAGGCCTCTGTGCTCAGTAGTAGTAGCATTTGTTTCTTCTTTTTCTTGGCTGCTTTGCTTGGAAGTAGTGTAAAGACTTAACCCTGGTGAGAAGGACCTGCAGAGAAATAATGGAGTATGTGAGAGCTCCGGCTTTTGCCTTGTTAAATGAAACTTGGTCTATATAAACACCCTTGAAAAAACCCACTGGTAATGCTGCAAACACAGGATTCAGCAGTGGGCTGTTTTCATTTAGATTTTTGGCAGCATTTTTAACAAGAATATGTTTTTTGTGACTTTCAAACCAGACACATCATCTTGGATGAACTATAATGGTAATAAAAGCATTGCAAATATCTCTATTTCTAACCCAGGTTTTGCTGGAAACATCTTACTACCCAGAGGAGAAATAGAGCCTTTGTGTACAACTTGCTTAGAAGTGAGTGTGTGCTAAAGCATGTTCCTGTCTTTACTCACATTCCAGCTTTACTCCTCTTGTGCCCCTTTGTTTTGCTCGGTATCACACCCCTTGTTATGGGTGGGTTTACTTTCATCCAGCCACAGTGCAGAAGCTTCAGAAGCTCCTGATGCACCTTGCCTTTTCCCTCTGAAGTGTGTGGTGTGTTTAGTGTAACAGTGTTTCCTATACACAAAGGCTATCATCACCCCACAGCATCTGTTTGTGGAGAGATGCCTCTTCAGTCACTTGCTGAGGGTGAGGAAGATCTCTGCTGTCAGGTAAGGAGATGCCTCAGTCTGGAGTGAGGTCTGCTTTGAACATTTCAGAATAAATATTTTGCAAATAAATGTGTATATGGAGATATGATGTTCAGCTTGACTATACCTAAAAAATGGCGGTGGAGACAGTCATCCTAAATGGGGTGTAATTAGCAAAATTATCCACTGATTAGTAGAACGTATGTGAGAGGCTGCAATTCAAAGTTCTGAACCCCATCATCACTTCTCCCTTCATCACCTTGTGTAGTCCTCTGTGTATCCAGCTGCAGCCTAAGATTAGACAGGACTTTTGCCTCTCTACCATCTAGAAAGTTATTTCAGAATCTCTCTCTATAGGTAGAACCTTGCTAACTTCCACGTGTTCTACATTTTCCCTTCATTGCCAGCTGGTAAGCTTGGCATAACTTGTCATTGTTAATCCTGAGCAGCACAACTCTATTCATTGTACCAGTGAATTCAGTTTTCCTTTTTTTTTATTCTGGTCTGTTCCTATCCTCTTCTCCCCGAATGGACATTCCCACCTTCCTCTATTTGACAGTCTTTCCCCATTTTCAGCTATCAGCAAAATTCACCAACGTGCTTCTCTTTCCTGTGTCAGGAATATTAATGAAAATATCTACTATATTCAGCTCCAAGATCCAGCTCTGGGAACTCTCCTCTTTGACTCCCTCTATGCTGATGGTTGTCCTTTCAGTTTGAGATTATACCTCCACCTTCCCTAAGAAGCTCTCCCTGGCCTCTCTGCTGAAAGAGTTGCCAGAAATGCTGGGCTCTACCTGTTCCTCTGCCCCAAGGCTGTGGGAAGCCCCTGTGACCTGGGATGAGACAGCTGCCTGTTCAGCAGGGCAAGGCAGCTCTGCTCCAGCACACTCCACTATCCCTGGTGCTCATGCCCTTGCACCCTGCTAGTTACTGAGCAGCCTGCTGGGAGGTGCTAGTGGTGGGTCACCAGGCTTAAATGGCCAAGGGTTTGATTTGTGTTTCAATTGTTTTGCTATACAAAATACTGTGAAGAATTTTAAAAAGTCCTAAAAAGTAATTATCTACATAGCAAGTACTCTTTTAGTATAAAAAAATAACCAGCTGTCGATTTCAGAGCCTATGGCTGAGAAAGCCTGAAGGAAATGGCGAAGGAGGGAGGGAGTGACAGGGGAGATGGCTCAGGTAAGTGAAGCTTTGCAATGCTACTGCATTTTATGGTCTCCTGAGGTGGCTGAAAGGTGCTGTAAGCCTCTTCCACCCTCTGACAGGCATAAGACAACCTTATTTTGTAATGAGAAGAGCAAGTAGTACATCTTTTTATGATCTACAGGTCATAGAATGGTTTAGATTGAAAAGGACCTTAAAGCTCATCTTGTTCAACCCCCTGCCATGGGCAGGGACACCTTCTACCAGCCCAGGTTGCTCCAAGCTCCATCCAACCTGGCCTTGGACACTTCCAGGGATAGGGCAGCCACAGCTTCTCTGGGCAACCTATGCCAGGGCCTCAGCACTGGCACAGTAAATGATTTCTTCCTAATATCTAATCTTCACCTGCCCTCTGTCAGTTGGAAGTCATTCACCCTTGTCTTGTCACTACATGCCCTTGTAAAAAGCAAAAAAAATGTGCAGAACTCTTCAAGCTGGAGCTGTCTTGGAGCCAAAATGCATCTCAATGATAAAAAGTTGTGTGTGAAAATGAATTGCCTCTTCTGCAAAATGGTTTGGTTTATAAGAATCACATTTAATGGAATGTTTATCACCAAGAGCCCTCTGGTACCTCATTGCTTTGATTAAACCTCAGCCTTGCTGCCCATGAAGGTATAGATTTGGTGTGTTGTCACACAGTTGCCATTTACCAGTGTAGCTTATTTCCTTGCAGATGTGGCCCCTGCACAGAGCAGGTTCCCTTAGTTTGGGTCAGAGCTTCCTTCTGGGGATGCCAACCGTGCCAGCCCAGCAACTGCAATGTGACCACCATGGATTGCAGCAGAAATCATCACCTCCAGACTCATTGCCTATTCCCATATGGAAAACCAGAGGCCTTGCTGTGCCCAGAGGAATTCCTGTCCTCATTCACCCAGAAAAGTGACAAGCTCTGGCATGCCAATGACCATCAGCCCACTGAGGGGTGTTTGAGCCTCACAACCTAAAGAAGAAGTGAGGGCGAATCGCTGCTGTTGTGCTGGTCAATGTATTCCCCTGTCTGGTGTTCCCTAAGGCAGGCAGTGAGTTAAATCTGCGCTCTGCCATAGCTCAGAGTTCCTAGTCAGCCTCTCTGCACGAACACTGCCCACGCACCGGGAGAGCTGTCAAGCTGCAACACGCCGGAGCCACCGCGGCACACCTACTGGATGGTGCCCCACCTCCCCCTCGCTGCTCCTCGCTTCAGCCTCCAGATTCCAGTGGAAAATAACAATCAGGTACTGTATTGTTTATTTGCAAATCCTCTGTGCCAAACACAATAAGCATTGCCCGCGCTTTGAGGTGTAGGCAGCCACAGGCACAGCCTGCCTGCTGTACCTTCTCCTGCTGATCTGTGACTTCTCTGGCACTTTGGGCTGGTGGGGACACAGCAGCCACAGCCCTGCATGTGCTTCAGTTTGTGCTCGTATGGCCATTTCATAGAATCAGAGAATATGCTGAGGTTGGAAGGGACCCAGCAGGATCCTTGAGTCCCACTCCTGGCCCTGCACAGACACCCCAACAATCACACCCTGTCCCCCAGAGCATTGTCCAAACACTCCTGGAGCTCTGGCAGCCTCGGGGCTGTGCCCACTGCCCTGGGGAGCGTGGTCAGTGCCCATCACCCTCTGGGGAACATTTTCCTGATATTTAACCAAAACCTTTATAACCTTTATAGATATACATAAAATTAACGCTATTTGATGCAGCATGGTCTATTGTAACCCAGGAGATGGGATGAGGGGGCTCTCAGAGAGGTGGTCTGAGCATGCCACCAGCAGCCTGGAACTACTGAGACGCAACCTCACCCAGGAGGAGTTGCTGTTGGCATTACTGTCTGTGCTATAGGTGAGTAACCACAGGCTTTGCAGAGGGACACAGACGGTAACAGCATATAGGGACAAACTCTAAGGACAGCACAAGGAGCACTTGGTGGTGGGAACAACCCCCCCATGAGCACTGCTCAGTGTGATGGGAGTGCTCAGGGCTGTGTCTGGCCCTGGAATGCTGCTTTTGGCTGGGGGGATCAGGGAGGGAAACAGGAGCATGAGTGACTCCAAAGGCACTTTCCTGCCTGGAGCCACCAGCAAACCTGGGAAGTGCTGTCCCTGCTGTCACTCATACACTGCAGCTGATGGGTGCTAGAAGTACAACTGGCCATGCTTTTTCTTTAAAATGTTAAATTGGTCTAAACAAATGATTGGATAACTGACCTTAATTTAGGTTAGTTAGGAAACTCCTGTAAATGTAGTAAATTTACACTGAGTTTACTGGCTATTCCATTCGGTCTCTCTCTGACAGCACGTGCATCATCCCCCACTTCTCTGTGTGGACAAACCATTAGTGCAAAAGGGTACTGATGTGGGGAAAGGGCTCTTTAATGAAGCAAAATTATAATGAGGTTTTGTGGCTGAAAGCTGAAGCTGAAGAATTCAGACCAGTAATAAGGTGTGCATTCTTGGCCACTGGAGAATTTAATATCTGAAACAATTTGCCTAAGGATATGATGAATTCTCTCTTTGAAAACTTAAATTAAGATTGGATTATTTTTTTCTAAACAATCTGGTTCAACCAGAAGTTATGGTCTTGATGCTGGAGGTTCTGGAAGCAAGTATATGACCCAGGAGATGCAAGAGCTCAGACTAGACAGTGCAAGCCTCCACTTGGGTGGAATAAAATGTTTTGAATGGTGTACTAAAGTATTGCTTACCTTCATGCTTTAAATCTTACCTCAATCTTCCCTGTGTGGAGAGATGGGGAAAAATGAGAACAAATGACATTTTCTGAATTTTTTCTTCTGTGATGTATCTTCCTTATCTATTCCTTCAGTAATTTCTTACTGACATTAAATGTGCTTGACTTAAAGGGAATCAGTTCACCTTTATAGAGCCTCCTGATCCCTTTTCTTGGCCTGGGGAATGGGCTACTGCTTGCCTGCTAGAATACCAGTGCTAAGAGATAATTCACCAGGAAATACCCCAGGCCAAGTAATGAACTGCACACTACAGCAGCCCCCTTTCTTCTCACTTTCCTGCAAAAACAATCCTTGTGCTTAGATATTTAAGGAATGCAAAATAAATTGGTGGTAGTGACTTTGAGCTATTAAGTCTATTTTCCTACTCTCCCCTTAGCACTGAGGGGAGTTTTACAAAAGCCCCTGTATTGGGCAGGGCACAGACCTCCCTGGCTGGAGTGGGACTGCTCTTTTTCCTCCTCCTCCTTTTAGAAGAGCTGTAGGTGAACTGCAGTGACATCCAAACAGCTGCTATTTTGCCCAAATGGCTCCTGAATCCGTGATCTCCTGCAGGAGAGCTGGGGTGAGCATGGGCATGGAAGTGTTTACTGCATCATGGAAATACCTGGGCTGGCAGGAGCTAACAGGGCTGTTACCACAGCAGTGCTGAACTGTTAGTGACAGGTTTTGATGAGAAGAAACTAAAAAGGCAAGTAAGAAAAAGATTAAAAAGACATTTGTTTGATAAAATCCCATAAAAGCAATCCTCAGAACCCAAGAGTACCCTGCATACTCTTCCAATACTGTATAGATCTACCAAATTAATCCAGTATTGGTGATCTAGATGAACCCTTGTATTTATTTCAGCTTTTTCTGCACAAGGACCTTGAAGGAAAATGAAGATAAAGGTCTGTGTGTGAGCTCTACTTGACTTTTCTCTGTTGCTATGATAGTGGTGAATGAGTGTCTACAGGCAATGCCAAACTTAATTGTGTTGTCTGTGAATAATGAGTCTTCTCTTAATACTCTGGAATTAGTAGGTAAACAAGAAAGTGCTTTTTGGGGAAACAGTTGCAGCGATTCCAGTATTTCCCATGATTTCACATTTAAATTTATTCATTCAGCTGGCTTGATCAGCCCTCAGACCATGTCTCCACAGTTACATCAGTCAGACTCATTCTCTTATGCTTTAGGAGAGCATTCTAATAAATGTTGCCTTACCCCAGCACAGGGGCACTCTGGATGGAAAACTGCTCTCAGGCAGATTGGTCATATGGAGGTGGTACCCAACCCTCACACGGAAATGATTTCCACTGCTTATCTCCAAGCTCCTCTGCAGTGTTGGGTGAGTTGAAGTCAAATATTACCCTTTAAAAGACAATTACATGTCTTTCACTTCCTCGAGTCCCTCAAAAGCCAAATAGTGCTATCTAATCTAAACCACCCCAGCTCTTCTCCATCCCCTCAGACACATGCTGTGCATTACATTTGTGCAGAAATTCATTGCAGGCTGGTTCAGCAATCCCTTTGAAGTCCTTGGAAGCTTATCTGGACTCCAGCAAGCAAGGGTGTGTCTCCTGGGCAGCTTGCAGGCGACCGTAAAGCAGAAATGTACCCCAGAGGCCACAGGTGCCTTTCTGGGGAGGTTTTTTCCCTGAGTATCCAGAAATCTCCAGAAGCTACCCCAGAACAAAGGGCTGCCTTCTGAGGCTGTTTCTTGGCTGAAGTGCTGCTGAGTGTCAGCAGGAATGTAGTGTGGGACACATCACAGTGCCTCGTGGGCTTGGTCCACCAGAGCTGAAAAAACCTTCAAGAAATCACTGAAAATGGTCACAGAGGACTTTTGGTACAACTGAGCAGGAAGAGGGAAAGTAGGGCTGGCAGGAGGCATCTGGCTGTCTCCCCTCCAATCTCTGGTAAATCCTGGTGTATCAGAGCACCTTAAAGCCCCAAGTGCACCCACCATCATCAGCCCTTCCCTGTCCAGCTTCACTCCCACTCTCCAGAGGGTGTCGAGACCCTGCTCCCCCTGCCCATTCCCCCAGGGTCCCACACCCATTGCCATTCTCACTCCCTTTCCTAGCAACCACAAATGCCTTCGCTAAAAAAAAATGGAAAATGGAGAAAAAGAAAAAGAAGTCTGACATTAATCCTGAGTGGAAAATGGCTGAGCAAATATTTATGTTGATTTAAGGCTGTTCTTTGTTACGTTCTTGAAACTACTGAGGTTATCTTGTAATCCATCTGAATTGCAGCTTGTGGCATTTTCAGCTAATTTTCAATTGTGCTGCATTTAACTATTCTTTACCTCCTTCTGCCTCCCAGTATATGTGGAAAAACATGCAGAAGGCTGAGAAAACCCAAAGCTACAGCCTGTGAGGTGTCTCTGCATCAGAAAATGGAGACAGGGCATTTCTTAAAAAGATAAATTTTGGATTCTGATGAGATTTTTAGCTCTGCTGAGAGGGAACACTTTCCCAGTGCGGGGCTTTGGCTAGAGGAGGGTTCACTGAGCAGCACTCTGTTTATTTTCTGAATGTTTTGAGAGAATGCACAACTCTGTAGATGTTTAGAGAGCAGCAGCGCTGGAGAGGAGGTTTATTTATTCACAAGATATGTATCATGCAAACAGCTGTGAGCTGCTTCTCCTCACTGCTCTGCTGATGGGATTCAGCTCCAGCACAGCAGAGACCACCTGATCCGGCAGGGAGAGGCATCACAGCCATGACCCTGGAGGCTGCTGCCTCTTCTCCAGCAACTCTCATACCCTTGGGCTTGTCCCTTTCTGGAGCTGGAGCTCTGTGCAGCAGGCTGAGAACTGGGTGAAAAACTGGGCATGGCCTGGCAGTTTGTGCTCACAGCCCAACAAACCGACTGTATCCTGGACTGCTCACTGTGAGAGGGTGGTAAAACAGGTTGTCTAATGTGTCTCCATCCTTGGAAGTGTTCAAAGCCAGGCTGGATAGGGCTTTGAACAACCTGGTCTAGTGGAAGATGTCCCTGCCCAAGGCAGGGGGAGCTGGACTTTACAGGTCCCTCCAACTTGTACCATTTTATGATTCTAACATGGACACAAGGATTTTGGAAGACTTTTTCATTCTTCTGAAGTTAATCCCCTTCTCCCACTAATTCTCTCTATTAAGAGAAGAGCTCCAGCTGGGTGGGAAATTTGTCAGAATTTTGGATGCAAGGCATAAGGAGGAATTTTCTCCTGGGCCTGTTTTGGTGATCTTCTCAGCATCCAAGAAAAGTAAACCTCAGTACTAAATCTGGCAGGTGACATATCCAATGACCAGGCAGATTTTCCTGGAGTACAAAGCAACTGGATGTCTCTAAGCAGATGGAATCACAGCATGATTTTCCTCTGGGATCTTTTGAAAATCATTCCCTGGTAAAGGTGGGGGTTAGTCCCATTTTCACATGCCTTTGGAAAACGCTCCTGGCCTGTTCCTTACCCTTTAAATCATCAGAAATATGGGGATTTGAGGCAGGGTATGTGCAGAGAAACCTTATATTTCCATACCATGGCCTGGCTTTATGACAGTTGTAGTAGAAGCACCCTATGAGCTCCTTCTTTCACTCCTTCAGCCTCTTTTCCCTCTTGTCCCTGCTCCTGACCCTGGGCACCCCTGTGGCATGGAAAGAGATGCATTGCTTGTAGTTACTGCTGCCTGTTTGTCTGCAGAGACAGGGTTAAACCATGTGTTACTTCTTATCTGTAAATGATGTTTTCCCTGTTAAGCGCAATTACAAAATGCAGCTCCTTTTCTTTTAGCTCAATTTTTCACCACTTGCTTTCCACTCCCCACCACCTCTTGGTTGTACTCTGGTGATCACAGTAGTTTCTGTTTAAAATGTTTCAGTTTCTCTGTTTTCCAGAATTAACTGGGAGCCTGTTGGTACACGCTGAGCAGGGTGGGACTGTTGATTCCATTTTTTTTCTCCTCAGAAAGCTGATTGCTGAATGTAAAGCTTCAGGGAATAAAATTTCCAGGAGAGAAACTGCCTTGTATATTTTTAAAGCAGAGCTACCTCGCTGGCCAACACAGAATTTCACCCTTTGCATGCAGTGAAAAACTGGTTTTAGTGCTAAAGCTTCCTGGAACTCAGGAATTGGGGGTTCTCCAGTTCCTGATTCCTCACTAGTCTTTTCTTGTCCTCCATGGCAAAAATGAAGTTTGCTGCTTTCAGAAGCATTGCTGAATTGCTCTTATTTGCATGTAATGAGGTTGAACTTGGCAGTAAATAACTGGAGCCCCATTTAAAAAGCTTCTTTTTTTGACAGATTTTTTAGATTTATCATCTGTCACTGATCAACATTATGAACATGCAACATTTTTGGGACCTGTCCAGCCTGGGGAGGTGGGGAGAGGCCATCTCTCATGAGCCTCCTGTGGGGGATACCCGTGGGACAGGGTCCTCTGGTCCCCAGCCAGGAGCCAGGGCTGCCTGTCTGTGCCCAGGGCGAGGATGCTGGGGACAGCACAGGTCACCCCTGTCCTCCCACACACACACACTACTTCCTCACAGGAAGCATCGTGGGGGAGCTGCTGGGATGTTTTGGGGATTTTTTTCCAGCCTGTGTTTATGCTCTTAGGACCTGATCTTCCCAAACAGCCGAGGGCTGGGGCCAACAAGCACTGCAACTGCAAGCAGGGTCTCTGAGTCCCTGGTGGTCTTCCCAGCCAAGGGGAACATTGTGCTGCAAGGTGGGATGTCAGTGTGCCAGCCTCACCAGCCCCTGGTCACATCCACGCTGGGTGGGATGTCACTGTGCCAGCCTCACCAGCCCCTGGTCACATCCACGCTGGGTGGGATGTGTGACCTGGGGCCCAGCCATCATCCCTCTGGAGCAGGGCTCGGCTGGGAACACTCTGCAGCTTTCCCAGTCTCCAAGCTTTTGTGCAGCTTGCTCCCAGTCTTTGCACTCAGGATTATTTCAGCTGAGTGAGCAACAGCTCTGAGACTTTACAAACCTTGTTTGCTACACGATGACCATCCTCTCGCCCCAAACACCCCCATTACCTGCTCACCAAATGCAAGGTGGTCAGATAAGCAAGCCCTGCTGGCTCTACAAGGCTCTCTTTCGCAAATTAAAGGAGCACTAACAGTAATAACCAGGAAGAGCATTCCTGCTCATCCACACAGACCTGCTGTGTTCCTCCCACTAGAGGACAGTAGCTGGTGTACGCAGCCATCAGTAGCATTTTACAACAGAAGCAAGAGTAAAACAGCCCTACCCTTCCTGTAGAAACATGTTCCTTTCTAGTGGTTTTCACATAATGAATCCCAGTGAATATTTAACTAAGTCTCCCCTGTAATCAAGTTTCTGGCCTCCTCACTTGTCTCCACAGCGCAAAACATTTCCTGACCCACTGCGTTGGGCAGCCCTGGGAGGCTCTGGCAGGATCTGTGTCTCTGCTCAGTTGGCAGAAGAGCAGTGAGATCCTGGTTGGGTTTTTCTCATCCAGCAATCAGTGATACGACCTTTGCTATCCTTTAAGAGCTGGAATGGATCCTTACAACCTCAGCTTGGCTATCTAAATCAAAAGCAGGCCTCCTCTTTAAGCCCTGAAATATTGCTGTATGTTTATACATATATGAATATTCATGAATATGCATATGAATATTCAGTATGCAAGTCTAGATTTCATGCAAAGCAACTTCCCTGCAACCCTCCATTTAAAACAGGAAAGAATGAAGGAGAAAAGTGGGTTTGTGTGAGCAAGGAAAAAGGACAGTTTGAGTCTGTGTGGTGACCTGGGAAACCTTTCTGTGGTAAAACCCATGACTTCTGTTTAAGGAACATCCCATGCCTCTATCAAATAGCAAATCCCTGTCTGTCTTTGGGCTTCATCTGCCTGATCATTGCCTTTTCATCCCATTTTTGGGACTGCAGTGAACATGGTTACAGAGTTAACAAATGAGGGCTGTTAAACCTTGATGCATCGCTGTTTATGTGGAGACTTTCCTGGGCAGGTCACTGGCTTCTCTCCAAGGCAATCCAGTTTCTCAAGTGAAGTTGTGGGCACCTTAATCACCTGGCAAAGTGGAGGAGGAGGTCACCTTACAATGGATATTGGAGCTGATAAAAGACATGACTTTCACTGAGAGGGAGATATACAGGAAGAAGCAAATTCCTGTGGAAACCATGGCAGGAGATAGGGAGGGGAAATTATGTGCCAAGGATAGGGAGAGAAGACAGAATATTAACTGCTTGGAGAATGGTGACTTAAAAGATATTTGAGGGTTGAGAAGAATGAGGCAGGGAAATAATTGTAGGCATTTAAGGCTTTATTACCCAGGGTGGTGGAAAGAAAAAGAATTAGTTTTATTTTATTTTTTGGACTGCTGCAGAATGACTGTGCCTCTGTGCCTGCTTGTGTCTGTAGCTGGGCCTCTGAAAGTGTGAACTGGAAAGACAGAGCTTGGCACTGCAGTGAAGGATGTGGGAAGCAGAAGGGATCTGTTGGGATTCAGTGGGGTGGGACACAGGACCCTGCCCTGCACTGTGGGTCCCTTCCATAGAGTTTTCTGCTTCTTCCAGGATTTCAACTGCAACATGAGCCCTGCTGTAAGCCTGACTTCACACCTTCTGCTCTGAGGTTGTGCCTGAAAGTAAGAGCACCCTCACTGAATGCTGCAGTGTCACCAGAGAAGAATCTGATCTGATGTAATGTTGCTGGGGAAGCTGCCACAACCACCAGTTGGTCTACTTAGACAACAGAACTCTGGTAAAACAACCCAGTGTGTATTAATCAACTGCAAACAGAAACACAAAGTGCATGGGCCAACAAGCAAAATATATCCAAGATCTGCAACAGAAGGACAAATTGTCTTTGCAGCCTTTGTCTTCTCAGTTTTGTAAGTCTGGCTCTGTCTTGCTGTGCCCTGCTTGGCACTGAGAAGGAGTTTATTCATATGGTTTCTCCGAGATCGCTGTTAAAAGACCTTCTCCAATGCACGCTGCTTTCCACTCTTTTAGGAAAGACACCATTCCCCAAGAGTCAGAGGTGCTCTACCAGGACAGCGTGTGACAAATTCTTTATGAGAGAATACATAATAAATTGAGGATTTTCTTTTATTTTGGTTATTTAATATTCAATATTTGCATTATGGAAGTGCCTGGAGGTTCCAGCTGAGATCAGTGTCCTATTGTTCTAAGCCATGCATAAAAACATGGTCAGAGATGAGGAGCTTACCATCTAAATAGATGAACTGGATAAAGGGTGGGAGACAGGAAGCATCTATTATTCTCATTTCATAGCTGGAGATCTTGGGCACAGACAAATTAAGTGCCTTTCCCAGGACTGTATAGGAGAGCCAAAGTAGAAGGGCAGAAAGTATCAAATGTCCAGGATCCCAGTGTAATACCCTGCTCATAACACACCACATTTCCTGTTTAAATATATCTTGCAACAGTGTAATAAAAACAACAAATATTTTTTGGAATATTTTCCTTAAGACATACAAAATAAGAGGAGCAGCAGAAAGGTTACATGGCTACAAGGCATAACAATCCAAAGGGAGTGTTGATACTCAAATGCCATTGCCAGACGTTGACACAACAGTAGTGGAAATGATATTTTTTTCCCAACTGCTGTGCATAATGCAGAGGAAAATAAAAAAATGATAGACAAAAGTTATTATTTGCCACTTCTTTAGCTTCCCCCAAATGAGGGGCTTTGTAAACGCCCAGTAAAACTATCCCTTTACAACCAGGAACTGCTGCTCACCTTCCCATGTACATTTTGTTGCAAAAGAACTTGATGGTCCATCTGCCTCATACTTTGATGGATCCTTATTGGATCTCTTGGCATTAAAATAAATTAATTCTTATCTCAGTTCTTCAGTTTAGCAGCATCTTGAAGTAATACATGGTGAGGACTAGTGTTGAAAGTCTCTCACTAGTAGTTTTTATGTTGGAAAGATTTTGTGTTTACATGAAATTACTTTTCCCTAAGACACTGTAAAATGTACAGAGCAACTCTGCCTATATTTGAAAAGAAAATGATTTTCAGAAGTGGGTTCCTATGATTTGCTTCTTTGGTACCCTAAAAAACAAGTTCAAGGCTGCCAGGAAAGGGAGTCATAGACACTGTGGACACCAGGTAAATATTTTAGCTGGCAGAGTTTGGGTTTAGGCATTCAGTTTTAGAAGAGCTTTCAAAAAAAAAAAAATTGGGACAAGCATTAATTTATCCAGCATGGTCAAGAGAAATTTTTGGATGAGATAGTTTGAGTAACAGGGGAGAATTGCTGCTTCCCACTGTCTTCCATGGAGATGATAAACCCTCTGTGATGTGCGTGGCTGAATTAGGATCTAGAGAGTTTCTTCCCATAGATCTCTAAAACTTGAATGTGTGGGTTTTCATTTCTCTTTTTCCCCCTAATTTAACGTTCTGTACTATGTTCCTATTTTCATCAGATAGAACTGTGACATGTTAGCAGGTGCTGCATCTGGAGAATAGATTGGTGCTGCAGAACTTGCTTCCCTGTGGTACCCGTGGCCTCCCTTGCCATCTGTCTGCAATGTGGCAGGAGCTGCAGCTTGTTCCTCACTGGGCTTCCCTGGAGCAGCCAGTTCCCATGGAGTGCTGGCTACACTGGTATCTCCGGCACTTGAAAGAAATGTCAGAGGCTCAGCAAGGATTAGAACTGAGGAGTGCTCAGAAGTTGTGCGTTAGGTTTTTTTCTGAGGTGACTTTTCTCACGTTACTCAGAGGCATTGGTTGCCCATCTTACCTCATCTCTCTGCAGACACAAGTTCTTTGTCATCTGCTTAACCTTCTACCTTCATCCCTGCAAGCTGGGGCTTTTACAGGTGAGTTGGTCTCTTGTGGGTCCAGCCCAGGAGCAGCCTCAAGTCAGACACATCTTCACCTTACCCTGCCAGGTGAAAGAGATGTTGGGTGAAAATGAATTTATCTCCTCACCTCTGCCTGCTCCTCGCTGGAGATCTGGCCGAGCCCAGCTGTGCCTTCCCTGCATCTGGAGCCCCTGGCTTGTCCCCTGCCCCTGTTGAACATTAACTGTATCCCTGCCTGCGTGCGGAGGGAGGACCAGGGTTCAGCTGACAGCAGCGACAAAGAGCTGGCAGGGCTGAAAGATTCAATTTAACTTTCTTTCTCCTCCCCCGCTTCCATATGCGAGGGGACACAGCGCTGTTCCTGCTTTTGAAACGTGCGGGGCAAAGGAGCATTGGTGTCCTCATTTTCCTTCCTCCCTATTGATGTATCATTGCCAGGATGAAAAAGGACGTCTCAAGAGCTTTTGAAAAATGGGTGACTACTCAAGACATTTTATAAAGGAGGAAGAATGAGAAAGAAAATAGGACTCGGTAGGGGGTAGAAGGAGCCTGAATGTGTGCCTTGTCTGTCTATTCTTTCGCTTGAAACCTGGAGCTGTTGTTCCTATTTCAGTTCAAACTGTCACCTTTAGTTCATGATGGCTTTACTGCCCTTGCTCCTGAACCTCAACAGATTGGGGCCTATTTACCTATTCACACTCTGCTGTGGAACCTCATTAATAGGCTTATTAGCCACACCATTCACGTGCAGGAGGGCTCACAGAAAAGATCCCAGCCACTCTGAGAGGAGGAGGAAAAAACTGTAAAGAGATTATGCTCTCATTCAGCAGCCTAACTGCTATGAAAGGCTCCCTGGGCCCACTGAGATCTCTTGAAGCCTAAATATGATGACAGAATTGATCCCCCCCTCCCCTTTAATTCCAAACATGCTTCTGCTTTTCTCAGATTTAGGAGCTGGGTTGTTGTGGGCCACTTTAGGAGAATGTGCCTCATTTAAGAGAAAAGGCTGCTATTGACAGACTGCTATCTTTTCATCCCCCAAAAGAATAAATTCTGACAAGTGCCTCCAGACCTTGGAAATAGGTGTTCTGATTTGTCATTTTTAGTGGAATGTTTCCTTTTTTTCAAAGTATGCAAAGATATCGATGAATGGGGAAAGGTATTGCAGCTTCCTGTGCTGGACAATAATTTATGTGAGAATGTGTTAACAATGTTTTCAATGGGAGATGGACATGCCCAGAGCTGGGAAAATTGGATCTTCACTGTGACATCTCAGCTTCTCAATTAGAACATTCAGATATCTGTTGCTTTAGGAACAAAAAAAATATTAAACCTGTGTTTCTGATCAATAAATTTGTCTGCTGTCCGTCATAAAGCCTGCAGTACTGGTGGGAAAATACTTTCTAGGGGGTAAGTACATACTCTACAGAAAACTTGTTTTCAAGTTTTTGGTGTCTGGGAGTGTGTAAATAGAGTTACATAGTGCTATGTGGCCACAGTCCTTGAAAATCCCCTTGATGAATATTGCACACAATATATGAAATGTACAGTGGAGCTATGCTTAAAGAAAGTAACATTAAATTGATCAACACTGATTTAATTTGAGGCAACCACCACTTATTGATTTTGTTGTCAAGCTGATTCTACACAGCAAGCATTACACAGACTCCACATTCAAATCCTTTTAGTTGATGGTATCTAAAGCAAATGTTTTATTAAGCAAGGATCAGACTAAGCTATATTGAATTTTGAATACCCATATTATGCAGTTTTAAATCTGTGTGTCCAGGCAAATGATGTTTGCCTAACTTTTAGACAACTTTTCCCGTTTGGGCACCACACATAGGTATTAAAGGTGCACTGTTAGGCAAATTCACAGGGCAGTTGGAATCAGGCTTTGGACTGAGGGGCTCCTGATTTTTGGAGCGGGTGTTATCCAACCATCCTCTTTAGATGGAACCGGCCACAGGCCAGTCATGGCTTTTGAGCCAGAAACACTACAGAAGTTTCTAGGAAGGTTGTTAAGCTGGTATCATTTTTGTGTGAGGATGAAGATGCGGCCCAGTGCCGGACTGGCGGTGCCACAGCCCAGGCTCAGCCACTCCGCTGGTACTTGCTGCGCTCCCCATCTTTTCTTTCCGACTCACTAAAAAACTTTTAGTGGAGTAACCGTGCGGGAGCGGCGCGGGATTCCTCGCCTCCAGCCCATCTCCGTGGGATGCGCTGCCCCGCTCCTCCGGGCAGGCAGCGCCCGGAGCGGGGCGTCCCCTGATCCCCTCTCGCCCCTCTTCGCTCCTGCTGAGTCCCCCGCGTCCCGGCCGGGGGGTCATCCGTGACCCCCGGGTGCGGTGCGGGCTCGGCTCGGCTGCCGGCTCCGCACCTCCCCGGGCCGAGCGGGAGCGCTGCGGGGGAAGGGGCTCCTCTGCGCGGCCGCGGCGATTGGCAGAGCGCGGCAGCGCCGTCCAGGAAACGTCTCGGGTTGCAGCGGGGGGAGTGACCGGGGGAGGAGGAAGGAGCCGGAGGAGTGCGCCGAGAGGGGGAGAGGNCCTCATCCCGCGGGGGATGCGCCCCGCTGCGCCGCGGCGGCATCGCCAGCCGGGGCCGCCCGCGCAGTGACCGCGGCCGCGCAGCAGTGTCCCCCTGTCCCGGCAGCCGCCGCTCGGCACCGCGGGCCGCGGAGTGGACCCTGCCCCGCCGCAGGTAAGGGCAGCGGGCGGCCCGGGGGGAAGGGGCGGCCCCGGCGGCACGGGGAGGCGGCGGAGGAGAAGGGCTGGGGG